>JAHDVE020003665.1:0-14580 GCA_022606495.2 Halesus radiatus | reverse complement strand
TATAGATAATTATTTATTTTTTATTTAGCTTCATATTTATATAAGTACGTCTATTCATAATCTCCCATACACGTATATATCTACACAAAAACAGACATACACACACACATTGCAAAACGCAGGATCTCAAGACCGAGATCACTGAAGTCCGAACTCGTTCTTGGGAACATCGGGCGCTTCCTCCTGAATAAGGTTTTCTATGGTTTTCCTTATTTCCAAAGGCGAATGCGGAGGAACTCCAACAAAAAGGCCATAGCCGATACCCTCCCCCTCCTCACACAACACAAACAGACACGTATGTATATATGCCAAGGTGCTGATGCTGGTGCTCCTCGGACTGCCGATGATGACGCAAAACATGCAATTTAGTAGGGTTTTTATAAACAGATTTTTCCCTACAGAGATCACAAGACGCAATTGACAATAACGGTCAGGTAATATTTAAAACTACCATCATGCGGTGAAAAGTGTGAGGCGCAAAGACGCCGTTCTATTTGTATAAAGAACATGTAAATTTAGAGACAGTAACTTTAAATGTTTCG
This sequence comes from Halesus radiatus, assembly GCA_022606495.2. Taxonomy (NCBI): domain Eukaryota; kingdom Metazoa; phylum Arthropoda; class Insecta; order Trichoptera; family Limnephilidae; genus Halesus; species Halesus radiatus. The sequence goes on along the minus strand of JAHDVE020003665.1, from coordinate 14,038 downwards.
TCACTTCTTGACTAAGAAGAAACTAAGAAATGAAAAAAAAAAAAATGGCTTGCCTTCACTTTCAAATACAAGCACAGACTTCCAAAACACATTCTCATGACACACGACCTAGCGTGGTATGATCCGTTCGAATGAGCGAGCGGTAAGTCCATCCCAATTCCAGAATCCATCCCAAATACAATATTAATATATACATATATGTACGTATATAGATAAGTATTTATTTTTTATTTAGCTTCATATTTATATAAGTACGTCTATTCATAATCTCCCATACACGTATATATCTACACAAAAACAGACATACACACACACATTGCAAAATGCAGGATCTCAAGACCGAGATCACTGAAGTCCGAACTCGTTCTTGGGAACATCGGGCGCTTCCTCCTGAATAAGGTTTTCTATGGTTTTCCTTATTTCCAAAGGCGAATGCGGAGGAACTCCAACAAAAAGGCCATAGCCGATACCCTCCCCCTCCTCACACAACACAAACAGACACGTATGTATATATGCCAAGGTGCTGATGCTGGTGCTCCTCGGACTGCCGATGATGACGCAAAACATGCAATTTAGTAGGGTTTTTATAAACAGATTTTTCCCTACCGAGATCACAAGACGCAATTGACAATAACGGTCAGGTAATATTTAAAAGTACCATCATGCGGTGAAAAGTGTGAGGCGCAAAGACGCCGTTCTATTTGTATAAAGAACATGTAAATTTAGAGACAGTAACTTTAAATGTTTCGTCACTTCTTGACTAATAAGAAACTAAGAAATGAAAAAAAAAAAAAAAAATGGCTTGCCGGGCTGGCAACACGGTCTCGCGTCATTTCGGTGACCCAAAAATTTCACCCGGCTTGCGGGCCTCGCCCGCAAAACTGCCTTTTTTAAGGCAACCCATACGCCAACACTAATCACTTTGTGTATTTTCTTTCAGACTGGCACCACCCGCACTCAACATCCGATCGAGCCCTCCACTGAAGGCTAGGTACAGGCAGTCGGCACTGTATCGCCTCCTGCCTAACGCCGACACTCTAAAGTACACGAGGCGGACCAAGACGGGCCACATCATCGTAACTTTTCCCCCTCCAGCAACCAACACGGTCGAGATGCCCCAGCCCGCAGCCGAGCAGGAGCCCACGGCGGGGCCCTCATCTGCCCCCCACCGCCCCCCACCAGGCCCGGCCTCCACCTACAAGCCCCCATCGAGGCCCGCGGTGGCCATGGAAACCTTCCCACCCCTACCATCAAGCGACGGCTGGCGCCACCCTTCCAACCCGATCAAGCGGCCCCACTCACCAACGGCCGAAAACACCACGATCCGGTGCGAGAACCGGTTCACCAACCTATCTGAGGTGAGCGAGGGCGGCGGCGCGCCGCGCACAAAACGCGCCAACATTAATACTTCTTTTCCTCCCACAGGAGAAGCTGCCAGGAGGAACCGCGTGCCCCCAGTGGTGATGACCCTGGGCGCCAAGACCCACCAGCAGATAACGGCGAACATCAAGACGCACCTCGGACCCGGAAACGACTTCAACATCCGGTACAACAGGGGCGGCACGGCCAACATCCTCGTGCGCTCAATGGAAGACCATCGAGCCCTCACTAACGGCCTACGAGCGGAAGCCACGAGCTTCCACACCTTTACGTCGGAAACCGACAAGACCAAGAAGACGGTCATCAAAGGACTGCCCGACATCGACACCCAGACCATCAGCGAAGACCTCGAGAGCCAGGGCTTCCCCGCCACCAAGGTCGTCAGGATGACGACAACATCCTCCGAGTACCCGCTCTTCCTGGCCCACTTCAACAAGGAAGTGGATATGGGGAGACTAAGAGCCTCCGTCCTTTACCTGTGCCACTGCAGGATCAGGCTGCAAAAGTACCGCAGCAAGCACCTGCAGCACGGCACCCAGTGCTACCGATGCCAGGGGTTCGGCCACGGGTCGAACAACTGCTCCCACACGGCACGCTGTGTCAAATGCCTGCTGGAGCACGCTTCATCCGAGTGCCCCAAGAAGACCAGGGACGAGCCCGCCGCGTGCTGCAACTGCGGAGGCCCACACCCGGCCAATTACCGAGAGTGCCCCAAGAGGGTACAGTACGTCGCGGCCCTCCAGCGCAGATCGACGACGCGCCACACCACTCCTCTGACCAGGGCAACAGAGGCACGACCCCCACCACCTACCGTCAGAGCTGATGACCGGCGATCCTGGGCCAACGTCACCAGCGGCTCCCCCCCGCCTCCTCCACCGGCCGAACCACGCCACCGACCCGAACCGGAACCGACCACCAACAGCGATGATGATGACATCATGGCTCTGCTGCACGGCCTCATCCGAGTGCGCAGCAGACTGGCTTCCTGCAAATCAAAAGCAGAGAAGCTGATTATCCTCATGGAGCTCCTCAACGACACCATCAATGGATAAGGACGCATCCGTGCTGAAAATACTCATGTGGAACGCACGCAGCATCCAGAACAAAACCGACGAGCTGCTAGACCTGACCAACAGTCTCGAGATCGACATCATTCTTCTCAGCGAAACTCAGCTCTCCGAAAAAACCAGACTCAGAGTGCCAGGCTATGACGTCTACAGAAACGACAGACCACTACCTGAGGACAGAAGGGCACGCGCAGCGGGCGGAACAGCCATCCTCACACGCCAAGGACTCCAGATAACGAGACTACCAACACCTGCTATGGAAAACATGGAAGCTACTGTCATCAGAGTCGAGATAAACCACCTACCGACTACAATCATCTCGGCATACTGCCCGTCGAACTCAGCGAATATCACGAGAGGCGACCTCAACAAATTACTCGCGCTAGGTACAAGAGTACTCGTAGGAGGCGATCTAAACTCCAAACACCGACATTGGAATAACTTCAGATCCAATAAAAACGGAAATATTCTCTTCAAACACCTCGAGAATCACGACTACGTAGTGCTCGCACCGGACAAGCCGACCCTATACAACCCGAGGATGAAATACCCGAGCACTCTCGATATCGCGCTGGTGAAAAACATACCACACATATCTCCACTGATGACATTAGACAAACTATCATCCGACCATTTCCCGGTGAGCTTCACAATCGGCGGCAACATCACGAGAAAAACCAGAACTCAACTCGATCTCCGAAAAGCCGATTGGAAAAACTTCAAGGAGGGGATCAACGAGCAAATCTACCTAACATCTGAGACTCTCACTACGCCGGCGCGCATTGACGAAGCGGTCAACTCGCTGACGAAAATCATCCAAACAGCCCGCGATAAGTGCATCCCCGTGAAGAAAATCCAACCCTTCACCGTGAAGCTCACACCGTACATCAAACTTCTGATCACCGAAAAAAATAGACTTCGCCGAATCCACCAGAACACCCGAGAAACCTGCTTCAAAGTAGCCGTCAACGCTCTCGGCAGAGAAATCAAGGAAGAGATCGCGAAGTTGAAAAATACTCTGTGGTCAGAAAAAATCACGTCTCTCACTACCCAGGACAACTCACTCTGGAAAATGGCAAAGGCCCTGCGCTATCAAGATAACAGCATCCCGCCCTTCAAACAGATCAACTCCTCGAACCTAGCACTCTCGGACGAAGAAAAATCCAACACCTTGGCCGACGGATTCGAGAAAGCTTACGCTACAACGGACGGCATGAGCGACCCGGCAGTAACCAGCATGGTAGACAGCACACTAACAGAGCTACATTTGCTTCCCCAAACCGATGTGGACGACATCAGGCTCGCTTCACCGAAAGAAGTGGCCCACATCATCAGGTACCTCAAACCAAACAAAGCACCGGGGGAAGACCAAATCACCAACACGCTCCTCAAACACCTTCCACAGAGAGCTATCATCTACCTGACGAAGATCTTCAACGCCTGCCTACTGCTGGGCCATTTTCCCGCCTCATGGAAAAACGCCTGCGTCCTACCTTTCCACAAAGCGAAAAAAGATCGATCGAATCCGACTTCATACCGCCCCATCAGCTTGCTGCCCACGCTCAGCAAGGTACTCGAACAAGTCATCCTCAACCGGTATCTCCCCCACCACGTCAACAACAAGACTCTACCTGATGAACAGTTCGGTTTCAGAAAGAAACATTCGACAGTCCACCAGCTCACGCGCGTCACGGAGCACATTTCGAGAGCTTTCAACGTGAACCAATACACCACCATGGCTCTACTAGACCTCGAAAAAGCTTTCGACACAGTATGGATGGACGGGCTGATTCACAAATTGTACATCACGAAAACACCTACGTACATCATCCGAATAATCCAAGCCTATCTGAAGAACCGAACCTTCAACGTCAAAGTGAGGGAGACCACATCAACATCACGAGAAGTACCCAAGGGCGTGCCGCAAGGAAGTCTACTCGGGCCCCATCTCTTCAATCTCTGCACCTACGATGTTCCCCCTCTCAACCGGTGCAAGAAAGCCACGTACGCCGATGACATGGGCCTATACGCGTCATCCGTAGCGCCCAGACTGGTCGTGAAATACCTACAAGAGGGTCTCAACACCATCGGAGACTACTACAAAAAATGGCGCCTCAAACTCAACGAGGCCAAAACCGAAGCCATCACCTTCACACGTAGGCTGAAAAACAAGACACCGAACGAGAAAATCACCATGAGCGGAACTCAACTAGATTGGAAACCCGAAGTGAAATACCTAGGCCTCACCATGGACAGCCGCCTAAACTGGAAAAGCCACATCGAAAACGCCCGAAACAAAGCGCAGCAAGCTATAGGAGCAATCAGCCCCATCTTCAATCGGAGAAGCCCACTAGCTGAGAAGAAAAAACTCTTACTATACCAGAGTCAAATCCGCCCAGTTCTAACTTATTCCATTCCAGTGTGGAGTAACATATCCAAATCTACATACAAGAAAATTCAAACTCTTCAGAACAAATGTATAAAGATTACGTACAATACACCTATGTACACAAACCTCAAGATCCTACAAGAACAACAGGAAATTCCCACACTCGAAGAATACTCTCACCAACTGACGACGAGATTTTCCAACACCTTAAATCCCGAAAATCCACTCGTGAAAGAACTGGGCGCATACAATTCACCTGACGATCTCCCGTTCCGCTACAAGCACAGGATGCCGAAACACATTATTCTGGAGCTCTACGAGGACTCCGACACCGAAGACGACACGGACTCCGACGCGCCCCCCGATCTCGACGCGCCCCCCGGCCCCGACCCACGCGCGGACACCACCGATATGGGCACCACCGTCACCAATACGGACACCAAAATAGAAGACGAAGACTCACCAAAAAAGAAGAGGACTAACACCGGAAAAAATGAAATAGATGAAATACAATGAAATGTAAAGTATTGAAGTACCTGAAATGTAAAGTATTGAAATAATAAAATATTTAACTTCAGTAAAATTAAAAGTAAATAACAGTAAATAGTTCAGAACTAAATGTTTGTCTTTCCCAGTTTTGTTTAGGGTTTTTTATCCAGTTAAGATCTTTTCCCTAAAAGTCATGAAATGTAATTAATAAATTCAGTCAATTTAAATAAACCATCAGATGGTAATAGTAATAAGGCCAAAGTGCCGGAGTACTAGTTAGCCAGAACACATGAGGGGTATTTGTATAAGCCCCAGCTAGTTAGAGGATTACGAAAGAATCCGTAAAATCAAAAAAAAAAAAAAATCAATACGGACACCCCCAGCGCGGGTGTCCACCCGGTCACCATCCACACGGACACCCGCGTGCGGCCACCACCGGCTTGGGTCCGGTGCAATCCCGCACACCCGGACTAGGAAAATAGAAGACGACGACTCACCAAAAAAGAAGAGGACTAACACCGGGAAAAAATGAAATAGATGAAATACAATGAAATGTAAAGTATTGAAGTACCTGAAATGTAAAGTATTGAAATATTTAACTTCAGTAAAATTAAAAGTAAACAACAGTAAATAGTTCAGAACTAAATGTTTGTCTTTCCCAGTTTTGTTTAGGGTTTTTTATCCAGTTAAGATCTTTTCCCTAAAAAAGTCATGACATGTAATTAATAAATTCAGTCAATTTAAATAAAACCATCAGATGGTAATAGTAATAAGGCCAAAGTGGCCGGAGTACTAGTTAGCCAGAACTCATGAGGGGTATTTGTATAAGCCCCAGCTAGTTAGAGGATTACGAAAGAATCCGTAAAATAAAAAATAAAAAAAAATAAAAAAAAAAAAAAATAAAAAAACCCCAAAGCACCAGAATTATATGGTTTCCTAAAAATTCATCCATTAGGCCTTTAGTTTGATCGTGTAATTCCCCAAGTTTATAACCAATTTATTTATTAATGGTAATGTGATGTGTTTGCCCCAAAATATACAATTAAGAACTCATATGTACTGATCAATTCCTCGAAAGATTTAGTCCTCCCCGGTAACGCTAAACATGTGTCTTTTGATGTTGTTAATTTGTTCCCCGATGTGCCTATTTCAGAAAGTAAAACAATTATTTCCAGATTATTGAAGGATTCTAAATTGCCTACGTAACTTTCAAATGACCTCACTCGGTTATTTATGTTGGTTTTAAATAAAAACTACTTTCAGTATGATCTACCTACCTATGGGAGCCCCTACCAGTCCTCTAATTGCTGATATATTTATGAATGATTTGGAAAGGACCGTTTTAAAAAACTTGCACACGTAGGCTGAAAAACAAAACACCCAAAGAGAAAATCATCATGAGCGGAGTACAACTAGATTGGAAGCCCGAAGTATACCGAATACCTAGGCCTCACCATGGACAGCCGTCTAAACTGGAAAGCACACATCGCAAACGCCAGAAGCAAAACGCAGCAAGCGATAGGAGCAATCAACCCCATTTTCAATCGGAAAAGCCCCCTTTTTGTTTTTTTTTTTGTTTTTTGTTTAGGGTTTTTTATCCAGTTTTCGATCTTTTCCCTAAAAACTCATGAAATGTCTTAATAATAAACTCAGTCAATTAAATAAAACCATCAGATGGTGATAGTAATAAGGCCAAAGTGCCGCAGTACTAGTTAGCTAGAAAACATGAGGGGTATTTGTATAAGCCCCATCTAGGTAGAGGATTACGAAAGAATCAGTATAATCAAAAAAGACCGTTTTAAATTACAAATTATTTACACTCTTTAAAAAAAAAAAAAAAAATGCTTTTATTTATTTATTTATTTACTTTGCTTTGGAAGAGGTATGTGGACGACATTTTATGCATTTGAACAGGATCTGAACGTCAATTTGACACCTTTCTCAACCTTTTAAATTTCTTTCATAATAAAATTACATTCCGCCTTCCATTCGATGATACATCGCCCGCCTAGTTAATGTCCCAATGTCTAATAATAATTTTCTATCGGAACTTTCAATAAAAAAAAATAAAAAAAAAAACAAACAAATAGCTGTAAATAAGAGATATGAGCCAAATTTAATAGATAAAATCCTAAATAAAAAAATAAAAACTTCAAAAGATTGGTATTTATACAATACAAATAATAATAATGATAATATTAAGAGTAGATTTCTGTAATATTATTGGCAACATTGAGCATTGTTGTAGTAAAATGATAAATGTAATTAAAATAAATGCCGGCTCGCCGGCGTGACCTACCCCAAAGGCGGAGGATTTTCAAGAGGCCGAGGGCCGCGTGAGAGAGCGCTTGAAGCGATTAAAAAGTAGAGGAAAAGCAGGCAGGACACGGGAAAATGCGAAACCGCCACGGTCCGAGGGCGAAACGAGCGGGAGACGCCGTCGTTCGAATAGCGTCGACACCTTCACCGGCGCGGGAGCATGCACATTTTCGTTTGTTTCAGGATTGAAGAATGGACGACAAACCTCGTAAAGTATCCTGCGATATCGCCTGCGGCCACGGGAACGAGCACGGATAATATATATATAATAATCGAATCGAATCGATATCCATCCACTATAATGATAACGCAAAAAGATAGGCAAACAAAAACAAAGAAAAAAGAACGTACAACGAAATGACAGGTATCAAAATTGTCCGCAGACAAAAGAAATTCATAGAAAAAAACGATAATCGATAATTCGCTCGTGTGAAAGCATTATTTTTTTCGTTCTACAATATGAAACGGTGCATGGTTAATTAAAAGAAGAAGTTCGTCGGTGTATGTGTCCTTTATTTTGGTGGCTGTGTACGCAACGTAATGAATAATGTGATGCACAATGTAATTAATAATATTTAGTCATTAGCAATAGATACGTACACGTAGATGTACATGCGGATCTATTTAACTGCAATTTAATTTAGTTTGTATTCACCACTTTATTAATACAGGTAGATAGATATCAACACGCTTCTATATATTTGTGATGAAGATAGCGTCGCTTTCGAAACACGTAGATATCTGCGCATAATTAATAAAGTTGTGAAAAAAATGTAATTTTTTAAAAAACATTTATTAATTAATAATGACGCCACAAAGTTAGGAAATTCTTTGGAAGAAATTATAATATTAATTTAACTTAAGTTTACTACATGTTTTATATTTAGTTTTATTTTTATATATACTCTCTGATGTCATCGTACGACCCAATTTCACATTTAATAGTTACCTTTTTAAATTATTTGTGCTATATTCTAATGCTTGCAGTTTTTTTAATTTTATTTATTATTATTATTATTCTTAACGTATTTTAATGCTTATATTATTATTATTATATATAATAATTATAATCAATAATATTATTAATAAGATTCAATCATTATAATTAATAATGTCATTAATAATATTTAAACATCATAATTAGTAGTGTTATTGATGATATTAAGTCATCATAATAACGTTTTCTGCGTTACTTTTTACACTACTTTACGAAATAGTAATCTAAAACCATTATTTGATTGAAAAACAAAAAAAAACAACAACAACAACAACAGCAACAAAATGCTTATCGAATAAATTCCAAAAGTACAGAAAGAGTGTGTGCGTTTCTTTCACGACACGACGAAAGCTCAAAATTATATTTTCGTGGGTGGATATCGTCGGTAGGTACTTGATATAATCATTTAAGTCGAGATGAAACTCTTTTTTTTTTTTTTTGCGATAATGGCAGCACCGTATCCGTAGACATATTGCATATTATCTATGCCGTTAGGAAAGGGTGTTTTTTTGTTGTTGTTTTGTTTTGTCAGTGGTGCGTTTCGATCGAGTGTTAAATTGGTTATTTTTAGTAGAAAAATTAAGCTGATTTGTTTTTGTCAGTCGATAATCAGTGATGTGATGAATAACTACCGGTCATACGAGTTGAAACAGAGTTCAACCGACCTTTATGATACTGTGATTTTCGCTTGTTGAAGTTTTTGTCCGGCAGACAACTGTCAAATTTAAAAAAAATGTGAATAATTTCGCAAATAAAATCACAAAAACTGTTATTCATTCATTAGCTACGTATTGTGGGTGTTCGTTCACTGGACACCGCGTATAGGCAAGCGGGCAGGTATGTTTATCTTGTATTTATTGTATCTAATTTGTTAAAACGGCTCTGTACAAATCTTCCAATTATTATTATTATTTTTACTATTATTATTCACTTAGGAATGTCACATTTTCTTTCTCTCATTCAGCAATCGATCAGCTCATCATCCTCCTTCATCGATGGAGTTAAGTTTCTTAACTTTTAAACTTTTTTTTTTTTTTTTTTTACACAATGGTGTTTTATTTATTTTTTTTTTTATATATTTTTAATCTTTATATAGATTTATTTATTAATTTCTTTAACGTTTTTATCTTTGTCGAATTTTAAACTTTTTTTTTTTTAAATGTTTATAAAATAAAAATTGTTTTGCGTATTTTTTTTTTTACCGTTTTGTGTTTTTTTCTTCTTTTTATATGTTTTATCCTTTTATTAAATATTCACGTATTTTTTGTTTTTTTGGTTTTTTTTATTTTTTTTTGTTTGTAATTCCCTTTTTTCCTTATTTTTTGTTTCGTTTTAAACTTTTTAATACTTTTTTTGTATTTGAACTTTATTTTCTATCATAAATTTTTCTTTTTTGTGAATTTTTTCCTTTTATATAATATTTTTATCTTTTTTCAGGTAAATTTTATCTTTTAAACATTTTTTTTTTCCTTTTGTTCAATAGTTCTATCTTTCTTCGGGTGAATTTAATCTTTTAAACGTTTTTTTCTTTTCTTTCGTTTTTCATTTTATTTAATAGTTTTATCTTTTTTTCAGGAAAATTTTATCTTTTAAACATATTTTTTTCCTTTTACTTAATAGTTTTACATTTTTTTTCTTGTACATTTAATATCTGAAAAATAAAATTCCTTCTATTTAATAGTTTTATGATATTATTAGATAGAATTAAGCTTTTAAAAATCATTCTAACCTTTTTGAACATGTTTTTCCGTATTATTCAAGTAGTTTTAGGCTCATTTAAGCATTTAAAAAAAATTGTATTTTTTTTTCCTTTTATATAATAGCTTTATCTATTTGAAGATGCATTTAAGCTTTTAAAAATCATTTTTTCAACCTTTTATGCATGTTTTTATCTTACATAAATATAGACCGATCTAGCGTGCGGAGGACCTCGACTAAAACAAATTAGCTGCGAGGGCTCGCGCTCACCCGAGGACTTCTTCGGATCTATCGATCGATAAAGGTCAGTCTTTTGCACGTGTGCATGTCACTTTAATTAATTAATGTGTAATAGATTATTTATAAAATAATAATTAATATTATTCCTCAGAACTTAACTTAAAGTAAAAAAAAAAAAAAATTAAGTTATGCAAATATATTTATTAACCTTGAAAACGATAAATAAATAAATAATTAATAATATTCATTTAACATTGCGCTAAATGTCGTCGGTCGGTCGCCGCGCTGTAGTTCGGAAAACTAGTAACAATATTAAAAAAAAAAAAATTAAAAAAAACTTTGTTGCGCATATTGCCCAGATACGTACGTATGTATTCACAGTGGATAGCGATATATATATATATTTTTAATTTAATGTAATTCAAATTTAATAATGTTATTATTAAGTTCTGCAAGTACTTTTAGTTGTTATTATTGTGAGAGCTGTTTCGGCGTTAAAGGCCATTTTCAAGCTGTGGTTAATCTACATTGTGACGACTTATTTACGTGATTTAATTTAATCCCACTCCTTTTAAATTTGGATGGGTAATGATGATTATTTATTATCGGTAAAACCGACTTGGTTAGAAAGCGATTAAAATTCTGTGAGGGTTTTCACATTTATAATGTGTGTTTTACTCGTATTTAACTGACAATGTTTTCTTAAATGATTTATTATGATAATCACAACCTGTCATAGATACTAGATAGGTAGATAGATACATTGAGATGGAAATATGTATATCTATAAATTGTAGTGTAGTGTTTGACTCGAATACTATCAACAAAACTACAGAAATAACAGGGATAACCACCGTCAGGGTTACTCAAACCCAATCCCCTCCAATACCCACCGGCGCGAACAACCAAGTCGTGAGTTAAATCAGCCCCCACGGGCCCACCCAATCAGGCAGGTAAATCCGTCAGCTTCTCTGGCTGAATACCCCCCTCTTCGCCCTACCAACCAATCCATCCCTAACCGCCCAGTCCCTAATCCCCCTCGCAAGTGGCCTGAACCCCACTTTTACAAGCCCCGCTTCTCTCACCAGGAGAAGAAGGCTCATACCAGCCAATCCTCCAGCCAGCAATACCGGCTGGAGAGAGAACCGGAAGCCGACCAAGCTTCTCAGGGCACTTCCACTGCCCAGTTCCCTCCTCCCCCCCCTGACCCTGTCCACATTAAAGCGCTCATAGAAAAAGCGACCGAGCTCCAATTCACAATCCAGCATGCCACCGCGGCCCTGGCAACTATCCAAGCGTATCTAAGTGCTTCATAATGTCTAGACACCATCCAAAAATTGTCAACTTGCAGACAGCCTATTGGAACGCCAACGGGTCTGTCAACTCACATCGTGATGAGATAATTGAATTCCTGCACGAACACAGGATCGAGGTATTTTTAATCAATGAAACGTGGCTAAAACCATCACGTAATTTCAGGTTACCCAATTATATCACCTACCGTGATGACAGACTCGGCAATAGAGGAGGCGGAACCGCCGTCCTAGTAAAAAACAATATTGATCACCGTCTAGCACATTCATTCTCCAATAAAAATATCGAATCCACCTCGGTAATAATAAACACTTCTTCAGGACCTCTTAAACTCATTTCCGTTTACGTGCCACCAAATCGCCAATTAATTCCCTCAGAAATAGACAAACTGCTAGAAGAAGATGTCCCTACCATAATAGCCGGGGACATGAACGCCAAACACGGATCGTGGCATAGCCTTCAAAATAACACAAAAGGGAACGTACTCGCAAAGTACGCGAGTACGAACTCCATCGTTGTCGACGCGCCCGATAGACCCACGCTGAATCATCACAACGGCAGGCCGGATGTGATCGATATCATCGTTCTTAAAAATACAAGCCACCTACACTCCCTCAGAGTTCTAAACGAATTATCCTCCGACCACGATCCGGTTCTTCTAACATTAACAGGAGGCTCAAATCCACTGGTCCCAGACTTACCTATAAAAACAAAAATCAACTGGAATAAATTCAATGAACTAATAAATAAAAACATAAAAATACCGACGTCAATTCCCGACGAAATAACGTTAAATGTTGCCACTTCAAATCTGATTCAAGCTATAAAATCATGCATCAACGAGGCGTCCGTTGAGATTCCCAACGAAACAACTCACCACGGAATACCCGAAGAGATCAAAGATCTTATTAGGGAGAAAAATCTTGTTAGGAAAGAGTGGCAAAGATCGTGCAATCCCATAGTAAAGCAACATCTAAATCGATTAAACAGAGAAGTACGCGACGCCCTCAGCGAACATAGAAATGAGCGGTGGCACGAATTCATAGAGTCATTAGAAGACGATAAAGCAGCGTACTGGAAGCTGTCTAAAACTCTCAGGCGCCCAAAAAGTAAAATCTCACTGCTTCAAGGCCTCAACGGAAAGGTATTCTCCTCTGCGGACAAGGCCGAAGCCTTCGCAGACAGCCTCGAAGCGCAGTTCACTCCCAACACAGACCATGACGATCCAGCCTTCGTAAAAAAGGTGGATTCAAAAGTAGAAGCAATTTTAAAACTCGATCCTCAGGATAAACCGATCAGGTTCACCACTCCTAAGGAAATAAATAAAATTATCAAAGATTTAAAAAAGAAAAAAGCGGCCGGTCCTGACGGCATTTCAAATAAAATCCTGAAATATCTTCCTAAAAAAGGCATCTGCGCCCTGACTGCAATCTGCAATGCAGCACTTCGGCTGCGTTGCTTTCCAAAGGCCTTTAAACAAGCTGACGTAATTTTAATTCCAAAACCGGGCAAGGATCCATTATTAACGGAGAACCACAGGCCAATAAGTCTTCTTCCCTGCCTAGGTAAGGTCCTGGAAAAAGTAATTCTCATATGTTTAAACGCATTCACTCAGGATAGTAAATTCTTGCCAGACTTCCAGCACGGTTTTCGAGCAGGTCATTCCACCACTCATCAACTTCTCCGTGTCGTGGAACACATCACGGAGAGCTTCAATATTAAGAAAAAAACAGTAATCCTCTCTCTAGACGTCAGTAAAGCCTTCGACAAAGTCTGGCATAATGGCCTAATATACAAAATGAACTCTCTAGGCTACCCGCTTAGAATCATTCAATTAATAAATAGTTACCTAAGAGAGCGTTCATTCAAAGTAAAAATAGACAATATTTTCTCCACTATACGGCCCTTTTCAGCCGGGGTCCCTCAAGGCAGTCAGCTATCTCCATCATTATATAATATCTACTCTAGCGACATTCCGAAACCGATAAATAGTAACATTAAAATCACTCAATTTGCGGACGACACTAATATCATTTCTAGTTCTACTAAAGAGGCCACTGCTACAAGCCGCGTACAAAAGTAAACCATTCTCACTGAAGAATGGTGCAAAAAATGGAGAATATCAATTAACCTTACTAAAAGTGT
>JAHDVE020003664.1:0-17639 GCA_022606495.2 Halesus radiatus | reverse complement strand
TATTAGACATTTCGGACGAAAGTCTTAGAAAATCGTTAAGCGATTTTCAAGGAGTAGAGCATCGGCTCGAAAAGGTAGCCAAAGTAAAGGGAATACAATTCATCAACGACTCCAAGGCCACAAACGTAAACTCTTGCTGGTATGCTCAAAAGTATTCCAGGAAAGGTTATCCCCTATTCTGGGAGGCACTGACAAAGGAATGATTATACAGAGATAGAACTTTGGTAAAAAGAAAAGTGAGAGCACTTGTATACATAGGAGTAGACAATCTAAACTCCACTATTTTTTTTGATGGCAGCGTCACAAATTGTTGACACCAGTTCGATGGAAGAGGCTGTCAGCAGACATGAGCGAGCTACCAAGAAGGCGACACTATATTGTTGTCTCCATGTTGTGCCAGTTTCGACTTGTTTAAAAATTACGAAGACAGAGGAACCCAATTTAAAGAGCAGGTGAGAAAATTATAAGATGGACTTTAAATTATTTGGTCAAGCATTCAGAGGCGACAAAATCATTTGGTGTGTGTTTATAGTCCTTTGCATCATCTCCCTTTTGGAGGTGTTTAGTGCTACCAGCACTATTGGATACAAACAGCAAAGTCATTGGATTCCAATGCTTCGCCACGGCGTGTTTCTTCTTATAGGCTTTGGAGCTGTCATGTTTTTGCAGAGAATACCACCCAAAATATTTGCAATACTTGTGCCGTGTGTCTTGCTCTCTTTAGTTTTACTGGTTGTAACAAAAATATTTGGCGAAACTGTAAATGGTGCTCAGCGTTGGTTGGGTGTTGGTGCTTTTACAATACAACCCTCCGAATTGGCTAAAATATCGGCTGTGGGAGCTACTGCTTTTTTGCTGAGTAGGATGAATGAAAAAAACGAAAACACCATCTTCTATGTCATAATGGGAGGCTTAGTCACACTTTGTGGAGCCATCGTCATGGAAAATCTATCAACAGCCATTCTCTTATTCACAGTGTGCTTTTTGATGATGTATATCGGACAAGTGGCAATAAAGAAACTAGCCTTAGTTGTAGCTATTGCACTGGCAATTGTATCCATAGCACTAGCCATATTTGCCTTCCTTCCCGATTCAGCGACCGATAAATTTGGGCGAATAGGAACCTGGAAAGCCCGATTTGAACGACACTCAGGCGACCAAGGCGATGAGGTGTTTAGTGCCGAAACCTATAAAATAACAGACGAAAATTATCAAGTAGACAATGCAAAAATTGCCATTGCCAATGGTAGCATAATTGGTTTGCCTGGCAGTGGAGTGCAACGAGACTTTCTTCCTCAAGCATATTCTGACTTCATTTTTGCAATCATTTTGGAAGAAATAGGACTCTTTGGCGGACTTTTAGTAATACTTTTGTATATTGTGTTGATGATTAGGTGTGGCATTTTGGCAAAAAAATCTGAAAAAAAATTTCCAAAATACCTTATATTGGGTTGTGCACTCATGCTCACCATACAAGCAATAGTCAATATGTCGGTAGCAGTCAATATGATTCCCGTAACAGGGCAACCACTACCTCTGCTCAGTAGAGGGGGCACATCTACCATTATTACGTGTTTATATTTTGGCATAATTTTAGCTTGCTCCTCCAAGCAAAATGTTATAGAACACACCGATGTGGATGAGGGAATTGCGAATGTAGATTTTGGGATTGCAGAAAACGAATAACCAATGGATAAGATAAAAGTAGTGATAAGTGGAGGAGGTACTGGAGGGCATATATTCCCTGCCATTGCCATCGCAAATGCAATAAAAGAGAGGTATCCCGATGCCAAAATCTTATTTGTGGGAGCTAAAGACCGAATGGAAATGACAAAAGTTCCTGAAGCGGGTTACAAAATTGTAGGGCTCAACATTGCAGGATTCAATCGAAAACAATTGTGGATGAATATCCCTATTTTATGGAGGCTTATCAAAGCAATGCGACATGCAAAAAGGATATTGAAAGAGTTCAACCCCAACATTGTGATAGGGGTAGGTGGATATGCTAGTGGACCAACACTCAAAAAAGCAACCTCATTGCACATCCCTACACTCGTGCAAGAGCAAAACTCTTATGCTGGCATCACAAACAAATTGTTGGCAAAAGACGCAGCCACAATATGTGTTGCATACGATGGCATGGATGCTTTTTTTCCAGCTCCCAAAATTGTTCTCACAGGCAATCCGTGCAGGCAAGATTTGCTCAACGATAGCCTAACAAAAGAAGAAGCCGCTGCATTACTTCAGCTTCGACCCTAACAAAAGGACAGTGCTTGTCATTGGTGGTAGCTTGGGCTCTAAGACAATCAACCAAAGCATGTTCAACAACCTGGAGGAGTTTACCCAAAAAGACATTCAAGTTATTTGGCAATGCGGAGCAAGTTACTTGTTCGACCTCAATGTAGAGATGATACACAAAACAGAGTCGTCCAATGTGCTCATCTCAGATTTTATTACCAGAATGGACTTAGCCTACAAATTGGCAGATCTTGTTATCTCCCGTGCAGGTGCAAGTTCGATCTCCGAGTTGTGCCTTTTGGGCAAACCAGCAATTCTGATTCCTTCGCCCAATGTTGCAGAAGACCATCAGACGCAAAATGCTTTAGCTTTAGTCAAAAAGTATCGCAGCTATAATGATCGTAGACAAGAATGCAGATCAAGAATTAGTGAATACAGCAGTGCAAACAATACTCTCAGATCAAAAATTGAAGGCACTCTCTCAAAATATAAGTAAATTGGCACAACACAATTCGGCAAACAGAATTGTAGACGAAGTACAAAAAATAATAGAAGCAAATAAGAAATAAATGAACAACATAAAAGCGGTATATTTTTTAGGAATAGGAGGCATAGGGATGAGCAACCTTGCCCGCTACTTTATGTGCAAAGGCAAAAAAGTTGCTGGCTACGACCGCACCGAAACCCCTCTGACAAAAGAATTGGCTAAAGAAGGTGCAACAATACACTATATTGACAACATCAAGCTAATACCAATATATTGCCCTCGATAAGGTCAGTACCTTAGTTGTGGTTGGCTCCATATGCCTATCGATAGTCAATATTAAATTATTTAAGAAACGAGGGTTTCTGATATTCAAAAAAGAGCCCAAGTTTTGGGTATCATCACTCAGTCGAGCAAAGGATTGTGTTGTGCTGGCACACATGGCAAAACCACCACATCGAGCATGCTTGCACATATTTTAAAACAATCTCACCTCAGTTGCAATGCGTTTCTTGGTGGCATTCTCAAAAACTACAATAGCAATCTATTGCTTTCCGATAAAAGTCCATTTACCGTTATAGAGGCCGACGAATACGACCGCTCGTTCCATTGGCTGCATCCCTATATGGCACTCATCACCTCTGTGTCGCCCGACCACCTCGATATTTATGGCACAGAAGAGGAATATGTAAAGAGCTTCGAAAAATTTACAAGTCTCATTCAAGAGGATGGAGCACTCGTTATGCGTCACGGCATCAACCTAAAGCCTCACACCAAGGATAGTGTAAAGGTCTATACCTACTCTATCAACGAGGGAGACTTCCATGCCGAAAACGTAGAAATAGGAAACGGTGAAATTCGTTTCGATTTTGTGACTCCAAACGAGACAATCAAAGACATACACTTGGGTGTACCCATCAAAATAAATATAGAGAATGGTATAGGTGCTATGGCAATAGCCTATCTCAATGGAGCTAAACCAGATGAACTGAAACATGCAATGGCTACTTTTGAAGGAGCAAAACGAAGATTCGACTTCCATCTGCGAACAGATAAAATAGTGTTTATTGATGACTATGCTCACCACCCCGACGAACTGGAGGCGAGCATCACATCGCTAAAAGAATTGTATCCAAACAAAAAATTGACAGGAATATTCCAGCCACATTTATATTCTCGCACAAGAGATTTTGTAGATGATTTTGCCAAAAGTTTGTCGCTACTCGACGAACTGATTCTTCTCGACATCTATCCAGCAAGAGAACTGCCAATAGAGGGAGTAACATCCCAAATCATTTTCGACAAAGTTACCTGCAAAAAAACCTTGTGTAACAAAAGCGAGTTGCTTGCTCTCTTAGAAAACAAGAAAGACATTGAAGTACTGCTTACGGTAGGTGCTGGCGACATCGACCAACTGCTGGAGGCAATAAAGAAACTGCTAGAAAAAAGAATATGAAGAAAGTATTGCTCATCCTCATCTTTGTACTTGTCGCAGGATATCTTGCTTTTTCGGTTTTCTACTTCAAAGAAAAGCCAGGAGAAGAGGTGTGCGGAGAATTGGAGGTTGTAATTAGCAATGCTACAGATGATCAGTTCATAGATACAGACGAAATTAGGAAGTCGATAAAAGCAAGTGGTCTTGACCCCACTAACAAACGAATAGCGACATCAACACCATAAAAATAGAAGAACAGATCCTAAAAAAATCAACATATTAAAAAATCAGTGTTTAGAATAAACAAGAACAACATCAGGGTTGTTCTAGAAGAGAGAGAAAGCCAATCATTAGAATAATTTCCGACACAGGAGAAAGTTATTATATTGACAGTGAGGCCAAGAAAATGCCTACATCAAAAAGATATACAGCATATCTTCCTGTAGCTACGGGAAGCATAAAAGAAGCATTTGCAAGAGAGGAATTATATAAATTTGCACTATTTTTGCATAACAATGAATTTTGGAATGCTCAGGTAGAACAAATAATAGTGAAACCCAACAATGATATTGAGTTTATTCCACGCGCGTAGGCGATCATAGAATCATCATTGGCCTGCCTGATAATTTGGACAAGAAGTTTGATCGATTGATGACCTTCTACCACGATGGGCTCAATAGAATAGGCTGGAACAAATATTCAGCAATAAATTTGAAGTACGACAAACAAGTTGTTTGTACAAGACGATAAAAACGACTCATGTAATTGAACGTTTTCGTTAAGCAATGAGGGCATAACCAAGCTAGCTTGAGCTTACACAGAGAAAACGACTAATGTAATTCACAACGTTTTCGTTACAATGAGGGCATAACCAAGCTAGCTTGAGTTTTGCCATTGCGAGAAAAACGACTAATATAATTGAACGACAATGCTTGTCATTGTCTGATGAATAGATAGAAGAATATGGAACAATCAGGGTTTATAGCAGCAGTGGAACTAAGCACTGCAAAAATAACTGGAATAGTGGCACGCAAAAACGCACAAGGCGTTATTACTATTTTGGCTTCTGAAATCATGCCATCTGACGCGTGTATCAGATACGGTGTCATATACAATACTGACTTGGCAGCTGGTAAAATAAAGCGGTTGGTCAACTTGTTAGAGAACAAAATTGGTAAGAAAATTGGTTCTATCTATGTTTCTGTTATTGAAAACTTCGAGCACTAGAGCACTCAGAGACTAAATTAGATGGCAACACCACCATTACAATGGCAATGCTTGACTCCATGGATCAACAAGCAAAATTGAACAAGCCTGATTTTTTTACAAATTACAGTGTTCACGAACCTCAATATTTTGTAGATGGACAGTTTGACCAAAATCCAATTGGCAAAACAGCATCGAGCATCGAGGCACGTTCTATTATTGTAGTGGGACCTCCCAATATAAAAGCCAATCTCAAACGAAGTGTCGAAGACAAAGGACAAGTACAAATAAAATCATACATCACAGGTGCAGTAGCCACTGGAGCCTTGGTTGTAGACCTAGAAGACAGACAAAAAGGGTGTGCCCTCATCGATTTTGGTGCAGGCACCACAACCGTATCGGTCTATAAAGAAGGCTTATTGAAATTTATGACAGTCATTCCATTTGGAGGCCGAACCATCACCAAAGATGTACAAGAACTTGGATTCACAGCCCAACAAGCCGAAGAATACAAAATAAAATATGGCAAACTAGGCAAGCGAACTCACGAAGATGAAGAAAACAAACCTAGCGATGTAGACCTCAGAGAACTGAACAAAGTCATTCAGCTAAGAATGGACGAAATCATTCTCAATGTTATCAATCAGATGAAAGTGGCGGGCTACTTTCAGGGGCTCGAAGCAGGAATACTCACCATTGGTGGGGCTTCGCAGATGAAAGGGCTGAACGAATATTTGGAAGAAAAATCTCAGATGCCCGTAAAGCGTGCTATGCCCAAACGAGTATACATCAACAATGCGTCCGAAATTCTCAACGACCCTGCATTTGCACAAGTACTGGGATTACTCTTGTTTGCAAACGAAAATTGTGAACAACAAGAAGAAGTGAAAAAACCAGAGCCAGAGCCCAAAACTAACACACAAGAGCAAACAGAACCAATAACTCCTGAACCAAAACAAAAGACGAAGGAGAAAAAGAAAAAAGAAAAGAGACAAGGTCTTATTTTTGATCTTTTCGAAAAAGCATCCAATTTTGGAGGAACATTGTTCAACGACGAAGAAGAGGAGGAATAAAAGGATATGAAAGCAAACGATATGAATATGGACAAGGACTTACTCAAATTTCAGTTCCCAAGCAAAACCCAAGCCATCATCAAGGTGATAGGTGTAGGCGGTGGCGGTGGAAATGCAGTAAACCACATGTACAACGAGGGCATCCACGATGTGTCGTTTGCACTATGCAACACTGACAATCAGGCACTCATCCAATCTCCTGTGAAAACAAGAGTTCAACTAGGTAGAACAATTACCGAAGGACTTGGGGCAGGCAATCGACCAGACGTAGCAAAGGCAGCAGCCGAAGAAAGCAGAGAAGACATAGAAAGACTACTGAGCGATGGCACAAAAATGGTGTTCATCACCGCAGGAATGGGTGGAGGAACAGGCACAGGTGCTGCTCCAGCAGTAGCTAAAATAGCCAAAAAAATGAATATTTTGACGGTAGGCATTGTTACCATTCCATTTGTATTTGAAGGACGAAAAAAAATATATCAAGCCCTCAAAGGTGTAGAGCAAATGGCTAGAAGCGTAGATGCACTTCTGGTCATCAACAACGAACGCCTCATTGAAATATACTCAGACCTCACCATTCCCAATGCTCTTTAAGTTAAAGCAGACGACACATTGGCAATAGCAGCAAAGGGAATAGCCGAAATTATTACCGTCCATGGGCATATCAATCTCGACTTTGCCGATGTGCGAACTATCCTCAAGGATGGTGGCGTTGCCATCATGAGCAGCGGATTGGCAGAGGGCGAAAACAGAGTAGAGGATGCAATTTTAACAGCCCTGCACTCTCCATTGCTCAACAACAACAATGTATTTGAAGCCAAAAAAATATTATTCAACATCTATTCGGGAGTGGGCAAACCGCTCATCGTAGAAGAAATGGAAGCTGTTTCCAACTTCATGAAACGCTTTGGCCCCGAAATAGAAGTTATCTGGGGTACGGCTACCGATCCCAATCTCGACAAAGAGATCAAAATAACATTGCTAGCAGCAGGTTTTGGGATGCAAAAATATCTGTGCTATCGATGAACATATTTCAGAATATACAGACGAAGAAATTCGTTTGGAAGAAGAGCGTTTCTTGCAAGAGGAAGATGAGAAACGTAGAATCAACAAGATGATAGAAGAACATTATGGCAAAGATGGCGTGAAGGCTGCAGACACCCGAGTAACATTTTTTACACCCAAACCCACCATCTTGACCACCGAAGAACTAGACAACGACAAAATTGTAGAAGCTATCGAAAACACTCCCGTATTCAAACGCGACGACAAATTTAACCCGATGGAATACAAGTCGCCCCCTAAAAAAGCGGCAGGACTATTTAACGAAGAGAATTAAAAAAACAAATAAATATTTACACATGAATCTATTTGACAGAGTAAGCAAAGATATAGTAGCAGCAATGAAAGTTTCTCAAAGGTCGACTATGAATATAGAGGTCGCGACTTCCAATCCAGTCGTGCGAAATTTAATTTAATTAATTAATTTGTGTTGTATCACAATTAATTCATTTAATATAATATTTGCTGCACGTTCCAGAGTTGATTACTATTAGTTACTCTTAGTATCACCCTGGTGAGAGACCACCGCTCAGAATTGAAACGTTGGTTAAAATGGCATTATTAGTCATGTTTGGTAACCAGATCTGAATTGCCAGATCTTTCCCCACCTTTCTCTTCTCCATCTCCTTCCCCTCCCCACTATTTTCATCCTCACAACACACCCTATTTTGGGGATTCCATAGTCTCACTGGCTACAGACGGTTGGGAGCAGTTGGGACCCTTGTGCGGTATTCACACTTAAAAAATAAAACTGATACGGGGTTGTTGTTTAGAAAATGTATCAGGATTTCACTACTTAGAAGCTTTTAAGGTCTGTACTAGGATACTGTACTGTACTAGATACGTACTGGAATTTTAGGTAAAACATGAAAATGCCTTTACTTGTTTTCAAACCGCACCTTTTACAGATATTTTGGTATGCATTTCATAAAATTTAAAAGATTACAGTTTGAGGATTTTTTCACTGAAAACCTTATACATTTTCCCAACTACCGGTATAGAATTGATATATAAATCATTTGTGGTTTTCCTTGAGTTAGCGGACTACAAAATATAAAGTGATCTGCAGTGCAATTTTTTTCCTCGTGATCCTTAATAAAATATTTTGTTTTCATTACCAATGTAATTTCATACACTGACTAGATAAAACCCATACCCGTACACCCGAAGGGGACGATACGAACATGAATTATTTACATTGTGAGAACACAAGTATCTATCATGCAAATAACAATAATTACTCATATTTAATTTTACTGCTGTCGTTTCAACGAAATAAAATATTTTTTCCTTGAATTATTGTTATTTTTTCACAAAAAAATTGGCATATCTCACTAAATGTTAAATATATCGACTTGGGAGTGATGTGATTCGATTCAGCACTGATGAAACCATAGTAAATGATACCCCACTCCACACAGCTGTGAAACACAAGTTTTAAAAAAAAAATCACCCTCCCACGGAAGGGAGTTCCACTACTTTAATTTAGGCGACCTCTGCAGATCTTCATTTCTATTGTCAAAATTAATATATGACCAACGTTTCACGAATGTAACAATTTTGTCATTTGTAAAACATTATTTTACCTGCTCTACAATACAGTTTCCTGCAAGTATCTTGGCGGTAAGCGGCACGCATATTATTTTTGCTATAACCTTTAATATTATATCAGTGTTATAACGGACTGGCAATTTGAAAATACGTACAAAGCTATGCCTACATAGCCTACTGAAGATCGTTGGATAGGAATAATTTATCATACCTTTTTTTTCTCCCGTGATTGGTATAAATCGCGAATTGAATGTGTGTTTTTGGCGTTGCAATTGCCTTACATTGGAGCAAAGCGCCCCCTAACATCAGGGGTCGTAAGTTGAGGAAGCTATTGTTATTGTATCGATTGTCTATTGGCTGGTCTTATGGCTTATAAGCTGTACTCTATACTCCGATACCTTGCGATGGTAACTTTTTACACAATAAATCTCGGTTTTATCGAGTGGCGCTTCGCCGTCTAAATCATTGTGAGTTCAACATTAAATCAATTTAAAAAAAGGAAAGAATATCGGCTCTCTATCAGCAGATTTTCTTCTTCGAATATTATATATTATAGAGTCACTTCATTTCAAAAGTTTGCGTGGAAAGGTGGGTATTAGACGTATTATGTAACTGCAAACGATGGACTTCTATGATACCTAAATAAATACAGTTACAGAACCTTAGAATACTATGTCCTAAAAACGTACAACATATTACCCAATTCAATAAAAAATGTGAACCAATTTCCAGCTGGTATGCTGAAAAAATGGTTATGTGAAAAAGGTTATTTGTACAAAAATTTTTTTTCTTCTGATTTTCTACATTTTTTGTGCCTTTTTTTTGTTTTGATCCTTGTTGTTTCGTACCCTCTTTCATGTATTTAAAAAAAAGTTTTATTATAATAATATGATATATATATATAACTGTTTTAAGAATCCGTTAACAAACTGATTTCAATCACTTTAAAGGGACTTTAATTAAAAAAAAAAACAATTTTCTACATTTGAAAAATAAATAAAGGAATATATAAAGCAGAAGGTAGGTAATACGAGAAAAGCATAAGAGTATATCTGTAAGAGGATTTATATTGCATAAACCATAAACCCGTAATAAACCATCCCGAAAGTAGTTTTTAAAAACACAATAAACAGTACCGTCAGCAATAAAATAAATTTCAAACAATAAAAACAATATTAGAAAAGCAGGGAACTCACTCCCGACATCCACACTATATATACCATAGATTTAGTATTCATTGTACCAGTCTGAGGATGCCCGTGATAGGGTGAAACCGGTCCGGTCGAAAATAAATAAGTGGAAAAAAGTTACAAAGGTTTTTTAATAAAAAAAAATCTTTTTAATATGGAATTCCACCATGAATTGACAGTTTCAAAATTAGAAATAATAAAAGGCAGATAATTTAAAAACAAAAATGTTTTTCTTATAATGCAAACACTTTTAATATGACTTTTATATTAAAACCCAAACAAAATCAAATCGAATTTAAAGAATTAACTGTTTCAAAATTAGTAATACCAAAAACATTCAAATACTAAAATATTTATAGCATTCACACAATTAAATAGAAAAAAAAACACAAAAAGGAGAAAAAAAAGTTTGCTCTATAGCTGCGCACCGAAAAAACGAATTTCGGCTTTGACACTAGTTCCGCCACCGTATCGAAATCGTATTTATGTTGTATTATGCCTATTTATCATGAAATATTATATCCTCCTTAGGAAGAATCATATCTACTTTAAGTCTTATTTTACTCCTTTCTATTATCTGAGAAAGACTAATTAATCAACGTAATGTAATTTTCAATATTCAAATCCTATAGGTTTTTAACTTCATACAAGTATATGCGTTCCAAGATTCGGATCGCGCTGTATATTGGTGGATTTTTTTACTATGGAGTCGTGGCGCGCTGCTTAGGAATTTTTACTCGCAAATACTAGAATACTGGAGTAGTGGGGCGCTGATTGTAATCCGAGTCTTGTTTGCCATAATTTTTCTTTGGGAGTTCACTGCGCGCGCGCGCAGCCGCTCATTAGAGAAAACCCCCACTGGTTTTATCGTCTTATTTTTTCTACTCAACGTGGGAGGCTGTGATATCTTTAGGGATGCTGTGTGAAGGATCTTCTGAAAGAGAAGAAGCGAACTTGAGTCTTGAAGAGTCCGATTCATGGAAGGACGAACACGAAAGTCAAGCTTTTGATCACAGTAAAGATTCGTTAAAATGAACTGTTCTCGCGTGGAAAGTGTCAATAGCCCTGGCAAATGTCCGAGCCATTTTTAAAAATGAGTAAAAAATAGGTACGTCTAAAAAAACTTAAAAACCATTTGCGATAAAAAAAAATACGTAAAGTTTTGCCTTTTATAATTTCTTCAAACGATTGGTATTAACTTTGTGGCGTCATTATTCAAATTTAGTAATATACTTAGTATTCACCACTTTATAAATATACGTTGATATTTACATGTTTCGAAAGCGATGCTTTCATCATCAGGACGCGTCATTTGTCTTAATTTACTAAAAAACTCGAGGTAAATAGGATACAAAAAAATAATAATAACTTATTTTTTTCAATAAAAAAACGTAAAATTACTTTGTGGTGTCATCATTAACAACATTATTAATTAATAACTTATTTAATTGCTATTGTGTTTTTAATTCGTACAACTCCGTTTGATTTTATTTAAAATAAAATTTTAATAATATTGCCTGTCCAAAGTTTGAAAATGGCTTTGAACTCGGAAACAAATAATTAAGAAAAAACTAAAACACTTTTTACTTTAAATTAAAATAGTACCAATAAAAAGTTTGCTAATATTCTACATAACATCTCCGTTCCATTATTTGTGCAGCTGTCCAGTTATTGGTGGCTGACGGATTTGTGTACATGGGTGGTGGGTAGGCAAGTCTGGAGATGTCATGTTGGTTAACAGCAGAATCCAACCAGTCCTCTTCGTATGGTACTCGTATCCTTCAACTAACCGCTGCCAGTATGACGAGCTGTCCTCTATTGGGATATCGGCTGCAGGGAGATAACCCATTCTTTGTGGGTGTAGACGGTGAAAGCAAGGGTTGATCGATGCTAGGAATAGGGACAGTGTATTATCGTTTCCTTCCAGTCACATATCAACTTTTATACATTTTTAATAGATCAAGCTAATAATCATATAGTTTGTTTGTTTGTTTTCTAATGAAGGCAATATATACATTGTTGTTTAATTGGCTAGCTCCATACTCTCTAAATCTCCGGTGGATAATTAGATTTTATCTCAACGCTACGGTAGTTTTATCGCTGTAGAGTCGTTAGCGCGTTTTACTTCTTTACGGTTTGCGAGACTCGTGCGTCGGGGCTTCGCTTATGATTTAAGTGTTCTCTGAATGGTTAGGGGATGCCGTGACTCTCTCATAATTATATAGCCGCTGAAATAATATGGAATCTGTTTGCTTTGTTTCATTCAATTGCATGTTTAAAGCACTTTCGAACGGTGAGTATGATGGCATCATGAAATTTGCACAGCATTTTAAAACCTAATTCTGGGTCAACGCTACTATTTTTAGTTCTTGAAATCATTTCCATCGTGTGTTATTAATTTTTTGATCTTTGAAAAAAGTTTTAAAATTAAAAAAAAAAAAAAAAGATAAGACCCCCTGGTGGTTTGTTCCTAATTTTGGAAGTGTGCAGTAAGAAATTGTCGAAATTCGGGCGCATAAATGTATTAGGTACTTCTTGTTGACTGGACTATAAAATAGGAAATTTGTTTTCTGAGGCAAAAACTTATTTTTCTCACAGAATTTTCAATTTCAAGGTCCAATTTATCTCGAACCATCGAGTATAATGTCCATCATGCGCTATGGTGCATTGCAATATTTATTCACCTATTAAAACATGAGATAAATCGTCACATTATTTTATTACATGTTTTTCAATTATTTGTACAATAAGAAAAGTGTTTAATGTTTTCAAAAAATCTTTATACCTTTTTCGTAAAATCGTAGTTTTTGCCATGTTCAACATTAATTCACGTCAATCTGAACCTAAAACAATCAAACACAAACATAAAAAAATGGCAGGTGACGGAAAGGGACTGCCAGTAAATGTATTTGGAACAAGGAAAAGGGTCTACTCATGTCATTAATATTCACAGACTACATTCGCCCGGCGACTCGAGAATGCGAAAAAGACGTTTTTTGTGATTGTTACACTTTTTTAACAATTACGATAAATGAAAAGTGTCGTACTTCAAGCTATGCATCTGTGAGAGATTCAATTATCGCGCACCTGTAATAAATACTACGTATTAAGCAAATTTAATGGGCTGACACGATTCCACACTGTTCTGTTTAAACAAAACTACATGTTCTCCTTTTCTACATTTTTCGAGGCTGCGTGCTGAGGCTATTAGTGTAACTTATTACATTTTTTTCTTTCAATTTGGTACATTTTTTGTCGTGATCTTTGTCCCAGGAGAGCATGTAGGTTTATTTGAAATAGGTTCAATTTTTTTTATTGTAGAACAAGTATAGTAGCCGAGTGGACAAATGGTTAGGGTTCCCATCCAGGGGTTGCGGGTTCAATACTCCGCTAGCTTCCTTAAGTCCTTTATCATTGCACAAGCAACTTTCCCCGCTTATGATGATGGTAGTTGGACGAATTCAATTATTGTCAGGTTATTCGTAACCCTGGAATATTTGTCTCCCCCTTATTTAAGAAAAAAAAAATGCACAACGGGTTTAGATATTTTAGGTTTTGTCTATTTTTTACATCTAACCAACAAATTCCTATTCATACTCGTATTTACGAATTTATCTCAAAAGCAAATGAAATGCTAGATATAGATGCAAATTTAATAATGTAAAGAGCAATGTTGGAAAAAATGGTCAACGAATTAGATGAGATGAAATTGGAACAGTTTGTTGAAAGGATAAGTGGTTTTACTCTTACCTTGAGATGGCAATCAACTCCCAATTTTAGACATGCAAGAAAATTTGTCAATAGAAATCCGAATAGTTTTATAGGCAACCCATGTGCCTTTTCACGGAGAAAGGTTAATTCTATAAAATAAAAAATATATAGGCTTATTATTCTACGTTTTACCGCAAAATAGTCCTAACAGCTTGGAACCGGTGGGGACTAAGGCATTCCCAATTTGAGTAATGTTGCGAGGCTGAAAGGATTCGGATGGGAAGGATTTTTGAAATAAGGACGTTCGGAAAGTACCAGGCTACCATAAGTTATTACTTAAGCCATTTCCATCACCGTTTCTTTGATGATTCTGAATGGTGTATTACACTAACCCGATACTGATAGTATATTCCACTCTGGAATGAAATGAATATGTAGTATATTATACTTGATTCACATTCTGTGTTTAAATAAACTTATAATAGGTACGTTTGTATTGCCCTCACCTGGTTATGAAAACTCAAGGAGCTCTGCCACAAAGAATGTTCAGAATGAATGCACAGCTTACCGCAAGTACTCTTATTGCACACAAAATCCTTCAGAAGTTCGTTCACGTTCCCTTGCAATCTGTTAATTCAAAGCAATGTTGTTAGTCTTGCGAGTACTGTTTGAATAGATAGTCGAGACACAAAGCGATACTGTCTAAATAGTCTGAACAGCAAACACAGGCGGACCAGTGAAGGGCTGCATTAAACTTGTAGAATGGTGCGTTGCCCACAGAGGGGGCGATGACCAAAGGACTTTATTCGGTTTGTATGCGTTTTTTTTTGCCCGAGTTGAATATGTATTTTAAAAAAAGTCATCTGAAATTTTTAATTAATTACAGCTAGGAAATTTCGGGCCCATTTAAATGAATCTTTATTGAATTCGATCGCATATCGCTATAAATGCAATTGAAGCCAATAAGTTTAGAACAATATTTATATGAGAAGCACCCAATCAATATTAAGGTGATCGGATATTTCAAACACGTATGTATCGGCACACCTTTTAAATGTGATATAGTCATTAAAAGTACGAAAAAAAACCTATTCAATCTTTTAAATATTTTTTTATAAAGAAAATCTTTAATTTGGTTAGGCTAGGTTGTTGGGTTAGTTTTTTTTTTTTTTTTTAGTGTGCCGATTCATACGTGCGTTGAATTATCATGGAACCCAATATAACAGGTGCGACGGGTTATCACTTGAGATTGCTTGGTATCGGAGGCATTTCTGAAATACCCTAAAGGTTGTACAAAATGTTGAGTCAAGAGAGAAGAAGAAGCGGAACTCTGCTCAGTACAATAAAAGTAAAAAACATTAATAACTGAAACAAACAGTATGTGGCTTATTCACACTATAAACCTTCCTCTATATTTTTCTTTCCCTACTCTTCCTTCATTTCTTTTAGCCTCCTAAAATTTCGCAATAGGCACTGTCATGAATTACACATCGCACCAGCTTTACGCATTGAGCCTCTTATGTTAGTAAAATTAATGAGAATTACTTTGTTTACACCACTGTTTAAAATATAAATATCAATATATATATATATTTTCTTTTATTAAAAAGAAAGACAAATAATCCCTGGTTACACTTTGACAATATTTGAAAATCTCCCACTACCATCACGGTAAGCGGAAGATGTTGCTTGTGTCGTAAATGGAGGACTTAGCCAGCCGAGGAATTGAACTCATGACGCCTGAGTGAGACAAAGGCGATGCCAACTCAGCCACTGACCGGTCACCACATATGTTTCGGAAGCGAAGCTTCCCTCATTGGGATACACGGTATACTCCTAATATTATATTAGTCTTCACATAAATAACCATTTCTCGTTTATAATTAGTAATTATTACGCATCCAGTACAAATTACGCTTCTTGCTATTTTTTTTTACTTACGGAAACGGTTCACATATTATTGTTCTTTTTGTTTCCTTTTGTGCTCTTGCTCGGCAAGTAGTCCAGTGTGTTATTATTGCGTGCGATTTCTTTTTGAGAAGAGCCAACCTCTTTCCCAGTGGGTCAACGGTCGTGTGTGTTTATCTCTATTTATTGTTCTCCGACCGCGAATTATGACTGATTTCGTTGAAAGTCAGAAGCAAGTGAGTAAATGATGACATTGACACCAATAATACAAGTTTTTTTAATATGTTTTTTTTATTCTTTATTATATAAAGCGCAAGAGTTCAACATTCGGGATTGGTGTGAAGTGGAAGTAATTTGTGAATTAGAAATAGGAATAGGAAGGAGAATGTTGAGACGTACCTCTTAAATAATAATGAGAAAAAAAAAAGTTTCTATAGCGCCGTTTTCGTGGGAAAATCATCTCAAGGGCGCTTGACATCAACATTTATCTAACCTATTACTAATCACTTAGACTTATATCTAATAACTTACATCTAAGATTTATTACTAATGACATATTGCTAAGATTTATAACTAGTGATCTAGAAACTTATTGAGACTAGTGACTTACATCTAAGACTTATTTCTAGTGACTTAAAACTAGTGACAAACATATTTATGAACAGGTGGGTTTTATAAAATATCGTTCTATGACGTACTCTTCATTTCAATAATCGTTACATTTATGAAAGATAATTAAGAATGATTTAAAGATGGGAAAATAGTTAAACTATTACACTTTCAGTGCACTTCATCGTTCTTTGCACCCGTTATCTTTGATATTATGCACGACAAAAGTAATTTTAAGCTAGGAGTTGTTTCTTGTCTTCCATCAGAACGTTCTTTCCGAATATTTTCCACCCTAGAACAAAACTCTAGTGTCGTATTGATATCTCTTTTTATTTTATTGTTATTTATGTAGGTATATGTATGTATGTATTTGTATAAACATACACACGTGGAGTGCACTTTTTTTGGGTTTTGAACCCGAGGCTTTTATGCTCTGGGCTCGTTTTTTACTGTGAAAAACGAAAGCTGCACCGTGGATCATAATTACGTATTTAAATACGATTTAATTAGTCAAATCATTGGTAAATTAATAATAATGGCATATTAATACTTTCAGGTATAGCCCCCTTTTGTGGGAAGGGTCTGTGGAGAGATTAATTTAGTCTCCCGACGCTTCTAAGGTTTATTAACATTGCATGATTTTATACAAGTATATTTAGGTACTGTACTTGAAAGATACCTAAATAATTAGGTGTCCGCGAGCCGGGATTTTTGGTTAATTTCTCCTGGGATTCGTCCCATTTCTCTGTCCGCAGATTACCTGCCTCTTTAGTTTTAATCGCACTCTTCGCAGGCATTAAGCCCGCACAACCACCACTCATTTGGTCGCGTACTAATCCGAGTACATTCGCCTACAACAGAGCTGGGCTAACATTAACAGGAGAAATCATAAACAGCGCACTTTTTTTTACTGAATGATAATACTGTAGTGTCCGCGGGATTGCAATGAAATGCAGAATAATTTTCAGCGGCCAGCAAGAAAGAAACAAATGGTATTTCTCAATATTCCAAATATAATTTGTATCCCGTGTTTTATATATATATTGGACTCATACCAAGGTTTGGGCGTTTCAAACTTTCGTCACATTTGATCATCATCAAATTGACCATCAGCGCCATTTTCAATTTTTAGCATTTGAACGCTACCCGTTAAACACCGATTCTCGATGCGTCTC
>JAHDVE020003663.1:0-13356 GCA_022606495.2 Halesus radiatus | reverse complement strand
TAAACCGATTAAACCGATTTTAACAAACGTTAAAAACGATTTTACCGTTATTTTACAGTATAACACATTTATTAAGAAACATTATCACTTAAATACGGGGAAACACATTTTTAATGTAAAAACCTCACTGTTAAGAGAATTCTATTTATTTTCTAACTAAATCGGTTTTATATATATTTATAAGAATATTTTTCCGAAATGTGCAGCAGCGAAAAAATTAACAATCACAATTAATGTTACTTTGTTATGTTTTTGCAAGGAGTCAAAATCTTGTTGAGTTTATAGGTTTTTATGCGTTACACCGAATCATTATATGATACTTCATATTGCCTGCATTATGCCAAAGTATCATGAATTCAGTTAGCCGAAAGAATTTTATATCACTAGCAGACAAATGTATGATACTTAATTATATTTTCCAGATATCCCAAGATATAACGCGAATACCGTAATGATCACCTGTTGTTTTTATTAAGAATTTTTGTACTAAGAATAATGTAAATAAAAAGTTCCTATCACTGACTTAATGCTGCTATAAACACCTGTCGTTGATATTCATAGTTCAGGAAATTTAATTGCCTGATTAGAATATTCCTACTAGATAACCGGAATTGGCACACAGACAATTTATTTAATGAACCTTATTATTTTTTTTTTAAAATAATATCGGTATTATAAGTATAGTATACTAAAAACGATTTCTTCATACTTAGCCTAAGTTACGTACAAATAATAAAATTAGTCCGAATATAACGTAATAAGTGGTATTTACTGTGGTATATATAACACATATCCATAAATTGAAGAAATACACATGTAAATTGCTTAGCTAGGCTAGCCGGTTAGTGCTTACCTAAGGTAACTTATTGAATAAGTTTTAAAAAAATTACGCATCGGTGCGCAAATTCGTCCACAGCCCGAACTAAATGCGTTAAAAAAATATTAATGCCTATTAATATTACGCTTCCTACGCTTTTTAAGGTCGTTATATAAATATTCTCCACTCCTAAAAATTATAAATATTTCAAATAAATACCAACTCCTCTTATGCCACCAATCTTCTAATAAATGTAACAACAATAGAAAGGGAGGATAAAATAACAATTGTAAGAATCATATCATCTTTAAGCTTAAATTTTCCAATAAAACTGTGTTCATCTGAAGCGACCTGCCAGGTAAGCACGTTTTCTGTATCTGTTCCTAAAAAATATAAAGTAATTTTTGTACAGCGCCCTTGAGGTGATTTTTCAAAAAAACGGCGCTATACAAATTATCCAATTAATATTATTATTATTATCGTCCTTGTGAAAGACCACGATTGAAAATCAAAACGTTGCTTGAATTGGATTTAGCCGTATTTAGTAACCTGATCTGAATAATGACAAATACTGTAATGACAGATATATTATGTACTATATCAGTTATTTTACGATTATATTAGGTTAGGTTAGCTAGTGTAAGGCGCACTTGAGGTGAACCTTCACAAAACTGCGCTATACAAATTAACGCTTATTATTATTATTACTTCCCAACATTCCTTTACCCCATCCCCTTCCCCATCAACACCCACTAACCCTTCAGCTTCACAACATACCCCATTGGCTCCGGGCAGTTGGGACTTATGTGCGGTATTCACATAAAAAAGCTTCAGTGTTACCCTGAAGGAATAATAAAATTCAACATCTACTTTGAAATAGTCATAAAGGTGGTATACAATAAAGATATTTTTTCACTTTCATGTGATATGAACAAAGCAATTGCTTTATTTTAAAAATACAATTTTACATCACAAAGTTACCGCTCCATATGAAAATATAATAAATATATTATTATGAGTGATCGCAATATTTATTACTCTAAACGACAATAATTAATCAAATATAGGAAAAAAAAGCCTGATTTAAAATTAAAATAAAATATGCTTCTCGCCTTTAATGGGCTAAGGAAGAACGCTCCTATTCTATTAGCTGTCAAAATTATCTTCTCCTCTACCATTTAAATGCTCTACAGAACATAACAAACAGCTCCGTGTTGTAAAAACTCTGCATATCAGCGGTCTGCACAACTGCAACTGCCTGTAAACAGCTGTTTTTGAATATAAACAAAACGAATCAGAAAAGGAAATCGGAATAAAAAAATAAAAGCTTCAACGAGCGTGGTTAAAATGATTTCATGATTTGAATACAGCTTCATTTCAAAATCACAGACAGAGGCAGATTAGGCGAAATAAGACATTTTTAAAATGCGTTTTAGGGTGATGGAAAAGGACATAAGCTTGATGACTGCTAAAAAAATATTTAAAGACATATTTAGCTTGCCATAATTACAATTCAATATATGTTGATATATATATACATGTATATATATATTTTAATAGTTAATATTTTATATACCTAACATATTTTAATACTACCCTTCCATTAAAAGCATTTGCTTGTGGATGGAAGAGGATAAAAGTAAAATCAAATAATTGTTTAACTTAGAAATAATTGAAATCAGAAAAACCCTAAATTTTAATTATATTCCCTAAATAATCAGTAAATTTGTCATATATTCATATTCTAGATAATTTTCCATAGAACCGCTTTGTTCCTCCCGAAAAACCGCTAATTACCCCTTCCCCTTTGTTCGCCTCCCACTCCAACATCTAAATATTTATGTATGTCTGTCATTATTTTATATCTTACGTTATTTACAATATTACCCTGATGAAGGAAATTTCGAAACCGGTCGAACAATATATTAAATTGAAGTGATTTAAAACAGATTTATGTGTTTATGCTATAAATATTTTATGGTTTTGATTCTCAAAAATCATTGAATAACTATTCTTTTACAACAAGCAATTCTTAAAACCCTTTGCTTCTAACTGTTTCCTATCGGGAACCAAATGACAGTCCTTATAAATCCCGTTCTATCTCCGTTTCTCTTAAGGTCACACATGTGTTTTAGAGAGAGAGAACTCCAGATGTCACTTTATATCATATTCTGATAGTCGACCGAAAGGGTTAAGTTAAGGATCTGGCAAGGCATTTCTTGAAAAAGTGTTAATAATTAGAGTAAATTACACAAAGCCAAGGTAGAAGAGATATTATAACGCTGACCTAATGATGCAGTTTTCCCCTTTATCAATTGTGTGATATTTAATTTTCCTGAATTCTAAGAAGAGTCAAGTGTAATTTTTGGATAATATAACACAGTAATTTCGAGGAGATCAATTCTTTAAAAGTTTTCAGAGACCACAAAAAGTGCCGGCTCATTGAAGTCTGGTATTTTGTCTGAAATAATTTCGCAATAATTGATATATTACGTCATGTTCGCAATTCGTTAACAGAATTTTATATTTGGTCCACCGTGCCTACAGCTGTTCACCTGCCCAAGGTGCAACTGAAATATTCCATTGCAGGCTGTCCTCCTTGTAGTTTCTGTTGGAAGTAATGAATGCGATAAAAAGTGGAGTACGTGGAACCTTATAGATGGCACTAATAAGAAGAGTAATTGATTATCCTTTTTCATTTGCAATTTTTGAGCAACAGATATATGTCAAAATGTTTATTATTATAAAGAAAGTTGTCTGGGATAATGTAGGAGGGCTAAATGCTAGTCCAGTTCTACATACATATATTATCTATATTATAATGTCAGATATTCTGGACGCGTTTTATTTATTTATGTATCTTTATGACTGGTATGGAATATTATAATAATATGAGACTGATAAGACTGGTATGGAATATTGAGGTAATAATATGAGACTGATAAGACTGGTATGGAATATTAAGGTAATAATATGAGACTGATTAGACAGTATGGAATATTAAGGTAATAAATAATATGAGACTGATAAGACTGGTATGGAATATTGAGGTAATAATATGAGACTGATAAGACTGGTATGGAATATTGAGGAATAAATAATATGAGACTGATAAGACTGGTATGGAATATTGAGGTAATAATATGAGACTTATAAGACTGGTATGGAATATTATAATAATATGAGACTGATAAGACTGGTATGGAATATTGAGGTTATAATATGAGACTGATAAGACTGGTATGGAATATTGAGGTTATAATATAACCAATGAATTTTGAACTGTTTGAACATGATTGATATTTACTTTACAGAATAGTCCTCAAAGCTGTAATTCCACACCTCATTGTCTGCAGTAGATGCAGCGTTAGAGGTTTTGCATTTGTCCCAGTTGTATTTGAGCATATAAACTATTATCTGTGTTTGGAGATCAGATTCCAATAGCCAGGTAGGTACTTACCAATATTCCCCTTCCACTGTCTTCAGCCTCGCAACGTATGCTAATTGGGAATACCATAGTCCCACGGCTCCTTTGCTGTTTTCACGTAAAACTGATAAATCATATTTTTTTTACTTTTCTGATGAATTGCGAGCTAGTTTCAAAAGCACACCGTAAAAGCTTAACTGAAGAAATGTGTGATTCGTCTTTGAGAATAATGTTTACCACGAAAATTAATAAATTGATGAAATTAATCATTTGCTATCGCCGTGCATCAACAAAATAATAAAATTTCATAATTTTTGTAAATTTCGTAGAATCCAATAAAGATAATTGCAAGAGTAATTAATTATGAATGTTAAAACATCCATGATTAAAACTAACAGAGTGAGATTACTAAGTAATTAATTACTATCAAAAACATCGATTGATCGAAACAACACGAAATAAATTTGTCTCGGCACGTTTGGGAGACTAATTATTTTAATGGATATCAGGGCTGCCAACCGGATTTGTTAAACTTCCAAAATATTCTTTGGAAGTTCTTATTCGCCACCTGATTTTGGGTGTTGAATAATTAAATACGGGTTATATTTTAAAATTAAAGAAAGACACACATTCCCGGGTTACGTAAAACCTCATAATAAGCGTAAAAAATTGCTTATGCAATATTGTAGAGAAAATCCAGCGAAGGATTAATACCGGCAGCGCCTGTTAGGGAACCCGACGCTTTGGACCACTCGGTTACTAGCCGGACGCACATCATACACATACACCACTAAAATAATTTTTCTGACTGGAAGAAGTAGCCGGGGACGGCCGAGGAAAACATGGCACGATCACGTGAATCAAATATTTGCGTCGGGCCATGTCAGAAGTCGGAATAATAGAAGAGAATGTATGAGATGATATATGAATGTGAATGAAGCAAGGAGTATATGCCAAGATCGAGTTGTTTGGCGGTTCGTTATTTCTGCCTACCCCTGCGGAGAAACGGCGTGATGGTTACTTAGTTTAGTTTTTTTTTCAAGTCACAATTAATTATCATTGATGGCATAAAATAAACTATTACGTAGGTACCAATGAAGCAGAATTAATAGACTTGCCTTAATTACTATTTCTACGAATGGAGGCAAACGTCACATGACACTCATTTTTGCACCAGCCTAGTTCACTACCGTCCATCTTTGTTTCGCATGATTTTGACTGCGGTAAGCAAAATACAAAACATTTAAAAAAGGGTAAAACTAAATACTCTAACAAAATGTTAAGTTTTTATAAACAAGCCGAACCTTTTACCTATTTGCCGTTTTACTTAAATTGGCGGCAGGCCTAGCTCAACCTCTTATTTTGATTTCTTCCGTTGCGTGTTAGGGCAGCTTTATGTATTATTTGATCTGTGTTAGGTACCTACATTAGAATATTATTATTAACGTGTTATAAAATAGAAGTACCGGTTGCTTCAAAATTCGCGAATTAGTTAACGTATTTGATAAGAATAAAAAAAAACAATATATATATATATATACATTCATAAGTTTCTTTATATTTTGACACAAGTAGGTAGTATTTTAGCATCGAATAGTCACATAGGGAGTTCATGTTTCACCAGTTCATCCATATTCTTAGTGTCTTTCGGAAATTTCAAAAACTTTCAGACACATTATATTTTTAAATATTATATCTAATATCTTGTGTTGTGTGAACCCTGTCACCAGATTGCTAAGAGCTAACAGGTAAGAGGCAACAGCAGCGCACCTTTAGTCGGAAGCGATTATCTTGTTTCATTTGTCAATGCTTCCTCCTTCGTCTCGAATGAGGGTATCAGCTGTTCCGCCGTTCAGTCGCTCAGCCGCTCAGCCGTTCAGCTGTTTCAGTAGCCTTTCCTTTTGAAGACGTCAGCTTAATTCCGAGAATGTGACTGGAAGGACGAGTACGTGCCTATTGTAGAACGAGGGACGGGCAACATTTGGAAAAATAAACCTGATTTCCAGTTTAAACATTACCCACTTTTAAATGTCTTAATTTAGTGATATATTGATACGACAGGTGTATCGAACGTGTCTACAGATTGGATTCATTTAAACAGATAAAATATATTTCTTTAGAACCAAATATAAATTATTGCGTAACACGTGGATTAACCAAGCCGATAGCTGGTAATTCACAACACCGAGCCAAGAGCCTGTATTTCACCACAAACGCAATACCGAGCCGAGATTTCACAACACGTAAACATAATTTTTGGCCGCGGCGCACGCCCTTTAAATAGCGTACGCGCAGCGATATGTGCTCTCTGAGCAAGAGGAGTCGGGTTTTTGGATCCAGTGCGAACTGACGTGTGGTTCTGTGTTATTTGTGTTGCTCGTGGAAGGTCGGCAATACGGTACCGCGACATTTCGGTGACCGACATTTTTCGTCCGGCTTGCCGGGCTGGCAACACGGTCTCGCGTCATTTCGGTGACCCAAAAATTTCACCCGGCTTGCGGGCCTCGCCAGTAAAAACTGCCTTTTTTAAGGCAATAATATTACAATTGTAATTGATCAGTTTCTGTTGCAGACTGGCACCACCCACCATCAACCCCCGATCGAGCCCCCCACTGAAGGCTAGGTACAGGCAGTCGGCTCTGTATCGCCTCCTGCCTAACGCCGACGCCAGACAGTTCCGGAGACGAACTAAAACCGGACATATTATTGTCACTTTCCCCCTCCCAGAAGCTGTAATGCCGCAGCCCGCATCCGAGCAGGAGCCCATGGCGGAGCCCTCATCAGCCCCCCACCGTCCCCCACCAGGCCCGGCTTCGAACTACAAACCACCATCGAGGCCGGCGGTGGCGATGGAAACCTTCCCCCCCCTACCATCAAGCGACGGCTGGCGCCACCCTTCCAACCCGATCAAGCGGCCCCACTCACCAACGGCCGAAAACACGACGATCCGGTGCGAGAACCGGTTCACCAACCTACCTGAGGTGAGCGAGGGCGGCGGCGCGCCGCGCACAAAACGCGCAAATTTTAATAATGCTTCTCCCTCCACAGGTGAAGCAGCCAGGAGGAGCCGCGTGCCCCCAGTGGTGATGACCCTGGGCGCCAAGACCCATCAGTAGATCACCGAGACCATCAAAAAACACCTCGGAACCGGAGACTTCAACATCCGGTATAACAGGGGCGGCACGGCCAACATCCTCGTGCGCTCCATGGACAACCACCGAGCCCTCACCAACGGCCTACGAGCGGAAGCCACGAGCTTCCACACCTTCACCTCGGAAGCCGAGAAAACCAAGAAGACGGTGATCAAAGGACTGCCCGACATCGACACCCAGACCATCAGCGAAGACCTCGAGAGCCAGGGCTTCCCCGCCACCAAGGTCTTCAGGATGACGACGACATCCTCCGAGTACCCGCTCTTCCTGGCCCACTTCAACAAGGAAGTGGATATGGGGAGACTGAGGGCCTCAGTCCTATACCTGTGCCACTGCAGGATCAGGCTGCAAAAATACCGCAGCGAACACCTGCAGCACGGCACCCAATGCTACCGATGCCAGGGGTTCGGCCACGGCTCGAGCAACTGCTCCCACGCGGCACGCTGTGTCAAATGCCTGCTGGAGCACGCTTCATCCGAGTGCCCCAAGAAGACCAGGGACGAGCCCGCCGCGTGCTGCAACTGCGGAGGCCCACACCCGGCCAACTACCGAGAGTGCCCCAAGAGGGTACAGTACGTCGCGGCCCTCCAGCGCAGATCGACGACGCGCCACACCACTCCTCTGACCAGGGCAACAGAGGCACGACCCCCACCACCTACCGTCAGAGCTGACGACCGGCGATCCTGGGCCAACGTCACCAGCGGCTCCACCTCGCCTCCTCCACCGGCCGAACCACGCCACAGACCCGAACCGGAGCACACCAGACCGGAACCGACCACCAACAGCGATGATTATGACATCATGGCTCTGCTGCACGGCCTCATCCGAGTGCGCAGCAGACTGGCTTCCTGCAAATCAAAAGCAGAGAAGCTGATTATCCTCATGGAGCTCCTCAACGACACCATCAATGGATAAGGACGCATCCGTGCTGAAGATACTCATGTGGAACGCACGCAGCATCCAGAACAAAACCGACGAGCTGCTAGACCTGACCAACAGTCTTGAGATCGACATCATTCTTCTCAGCGAAACTCAGCTCTCCGAAAAAACCAGACTCAGAGTGCCAGGCTACGACGTCTACAGGAACGACAGACCACTACCTGAGGACAGAAGGGCACGCGCAGCGGGCGGAACAGCCATCCTCACACGCCAAGGACTCCAGATAACGAGACTACCAACACCTGCTATGGAAAACATGGAAGCTACTGTCATCAGAGTCGAGATAAACCACCTACCGACTACAATCATCTCGGCATACTGCCCGTCGAACTCAGCGAATATCACGAGAGGCGACCTCAACAAATTACTCGCGCTAGGTACAAGAGTACTCGTAGGAGGCGATTTAAACTCCAAACACCGACATTGGAATAACTTCAGATCCAATAAAAACGGAAATATTCTCTTCAAACACCTCGAGAATCACGACTACGTAGTGCTCGCACCGGACAAGCCGACCCTATACAACCCGAGGATGAAATACCCGAGCACTCTCGATATCGCGCTGGTGAAAAACATACCACACATATCTCCACTGATGACATTAGACAAACTATCATCCGACCATTTTCCGGTGAGCTTCACAATCGGCGGCAAAATCACGAGA
This sequence comes from Halesus radiatus, assembly GCA_022606495.2. Classification (NCBI taxonomy): domain Eukaryota; kingdom Metazoa; phylum Arthropoda; class Insecta; order Trichoptera; family Limnephilidae; genus Halesus; species Halesus radiatus. The sequence goes on along the minus strand of JAHDVE020003663.1, from coordinate 4,357 downwards.
AAAACCAGAACTCAACTCGATCTCCGAAAAGCCGATTGGAAAAACTTCAAGGAGGGGATCAACGAGCAAATCTACCTAACATCTGAGACTCTCACTACGCCGGCGCGCATTGACGAAGCGGTCAACTCGCTGACAAAAAACATCCAAACAGCCCGCGATAAGTGCATCCCCGTGAAGAAAATCCAACCCTTCACCGTGAAGCTCACACCGCACATCAAATTTCTGATCACCGAAAAAAATAGACTTCGCCGAATCCACCAGAACACCCGAGAAACCTGCTTCAAAGTAGCCGTCAACGCTCTCGGCAGAGAAATCAAGGAAGAGATCGCGAAGTTGAAAAATACTCTGTGGTCAGAAAAAATTACGTCTCTCACCACCCAGGACAACTCACTCTGGAAAATGGCAAAGGCCCTGCGCTATCAAGATAACAGCATCCCGCCCCTCAAACAGATCAACTCCTCGAACCTGGCACTCTCGGACGAAGAAAAATCCAACACCTTGGCCGACGGATTCGAGAAAGCTTACGCCACAACGGACGGCATGAGCGACCCGGCAGTAACCAGCATGGTAGACAGCACACTAGCAGAGCTACATTTGCTTCCCCAAACCGATGTGGACGACATCAGGCTCGCTTCACCGAAAGAAGTGGCCCACATCATCAGGTACCTCAAACCAAACAAGGCACCGGGGGAAGACCAAATCACCAACACGCTCCTCAAACACCTTCCGCAGAGAGCTATCATCTACCTGACGAAGATCTTAAACGCCTGCCTACTGCTGGGCCATTTTCCCGCCTCATGGAAAAACGCCTGCGTCCTACCTTTCCACAAAGCGAAAAAAGATCGATCGAATCCGACTTCATACCGCCCCATCAGCTTGCTGCCCACGCTCAGCAAGGTACTCGAGCAAGTCATCCTCAACCGGTATCTCCCCCACCACGTCAACAACAAGACTCTACCTGACGAACAGTTCGGTTTCAGAAAGAAACATTCGACAGTCCACCAGCTCACGCGCGTCACGGAGCACATTTCGAGAGCTTTCAACGTGAACCAATACACCACCATGGCTCTACTAGACCTCGAAAAAGCTTTCGACACAGTATGGATGGACGGGCTGATTCACAAATTGTACATCACCAAAACACCTACGTACATCATCCGAATAATCCAAGCCTATCTGAAGAACCGAACCTTCAACGTCAAAGTGAGGGAGACCACATCAACATCACGAGAAGTACCCAAGGGCGTGCCGCAAGGAAGTCTACTCGGGCCCCATCTCTTCAATCTCTACACCTACGATGTTCCCCCTCTCAACCGGTGCAAGAAAGCCACGTACGCCGATGACATGGGCCTATACGCGTCATCCGTAGCGCCCAGATTGGCCGTGAAATACCTACAAGAGGGTCTCAACACCATCGGAGACTACTACAAAAAATGGCGCCTCAAACTCAACGAGGCCAAAACCGAAGCCATCACCTTCACACGTAGGCTGAAAAACAAGACACCGAACGAGAAAATCACCATGAGCGGAACTCAACTAGATTGGAAACCCGAAGTGAAATACCTAGGCCTCACCATGGACAGCCGCCTAAACTGGAAAAGCCACATCGAAAACGCCAGAAACAAAGCGCAGCAAGCTATAGGAGCAATCAGCCCCATCTTCAATCGGAGAAGCCCACTAGCTGAGAAGAAAAAACTCTTACTATACCAGAGTCAAATCCGCCCAGTTCTAACTTATTCCATTCCAGTGTGGAGTAACATATCCAAATCTACATACAAGAAAATTCAAACTCTTCAGAACAAATGTATAAAGATTACGTACAATACACCTATGTACACAAACCTCAAGATCCTACAAGAACAACAGGAAATTCCCACACTCGAAGAATACTCTCACCAACTGACGACGAGATTTTACAACACCTTAAATCCCGAAAATCCACTCGTGAAAGAACTGGGCGCATACAATTCACCTGACGATCTCCCGTTCCGCTACAAGCACAAAATGCCGAAACACATTATCCTGGAGCTCTACGAGGACTCCGACACCGAAGAAGACACGGACTCCGACACCGAAGAAGACACGGACTCCGACGCGCCCCCCGGCCCCGACCCACGCGCGGACACCACCGATATGGGCACCACCGTCACCAATACGGACACCCCCAGCGCGGGTGTCCACCCGGTTACCATCCACACGGACACCCGCGTGCGGCCACCACCGGCTTGGGTCCGGCGCAATCCCGCACACCCGGACTAGGAAAATAGAAGACGACGACTCACCAAAAAAGAAGAGGACTAACACCGGAAAAAATGAAATAGATGAAATACAATGAAATGTAAAGTATTGAAGTACCTGAAATGTAAAGTATTGAAATAATGAAATATTTAACTTCAGTAAAATTAAAAGTAAACAACAGTAAATAGTTCAGAACTAAATGTTTGTCTTTCCCAGTTTTGTTTAGGGTTTTTTTATCCAGTTAAGATCTTTTCCCTAAAAGTCATGAAATGTAACTAATAAATTCAGTCAATTTAAATAAACCATCAGATGGTAATAGTAATAAGGCCAAAGTGCCGGAGTACTAGTTAGCCAGAACACATGAGGGGTATTTGTATAAGCCCCAGCTAGTTAGAGGATTACGAAAGAATCCGTAAAATCAAAAAAAAAAAAAAAGTATGTGCTCTCTTTTCACTTCAACCACAGAATGGATAACACATCCTCCCTTGGATACCTCTTGGATACCAGACAAGAACAGTCTTCTACACCCAGCCACCGACGATGTCACCACCCGCTACCTCAGCAACCGACCATACTGGCTTGTGCCATAAGTCAAGTATGCTCAGAGCGACAACATCTCCATTGGGAAACTACTAAACGCCTTTCTCAAGAGGATTTGCAAATCACAATAGTCGTGCGTCCCTGTGTGTTTGCGTCTAAATATTAACTTTTTTTCTGTGCGGGTCCTACACGTCTTGTACAGCAGGTCTTTTGTTTTAGACTAATTTGCTAGTGACTAGTTAGTTATATTGATTGTCTGTTTCCAAAATTTTTGGTGTTTTTGATTTTGGAAGTCAGCTAGAAGTGGTAATTCCTTGAGGTCTATCACCATTTATACATCATCCAATATCCGGTTGGACTGTCAGAATTCTGCATCTAATTTAAATCTGTTTATGCTGAAAAGATGACAAAAGACATCAAGAAGTGGCGAAATTTTTACTAGGGTTTATCATCGCATGGACAGGTACCGTTATCAATTATTTTGAACCTCTGACGGTAACGTTCTGTGTTTGTTGAAGAATTTTACTTACTACTTTTCTTTCTATCATATAGTGAGATGGATGGCATCATCTCTCTACCGAGAGCTTTATTATTGCAGCTACCCACCCATTGCGCTATAACTAGCTACTAATATAATCTCTACCTTCTAACTTCTTTTATACTTATATTATGTTCTAAATCACTTGTTATATACTCCTTTGTACAACCTGCAGTCTTGATGTAAACACAGGTAAAACTGTTATTCATCATGGTGTAATTACATACTGATATTATACATACTTACTTCTTTCACACTCTAATTATTATTTTATGTACTATATTATTATTCTCCTCTGTAAGTATGTGATAATTGCAACACCGTGTACGAGTATAAGCATTTTAGGTGTGAATAAATAAATAAATAAAAATATTACGTCGTTTAGGGTAAATGGAGAAAAATTATTACAGAACAATCATCAGAACTATGCTTTTATGGTTTCCTGAAATTGTAATCATTGATGTATCGTCTTGAAGTAAGTTTCGTGGCCTGAAGATATTTCCGTCTTCGGTACTTTAAGTGGTGAAATTTTCATGTTAATGCGAAAAAAAATTATTCACTACCTTGAAGTGCCTTTTCGTGTTTCAATAATGTCATGTTTCATGCTGCTCGCACTATACAAGAATAAAACTGTGGTAGGTAACACCGTCAACAACAAAAATGCCACTGGAGAAGGTATTTAATACTATATATCGTATCGTATTGTATTTTTTTTTGTGTACAGTGCCAGTGAACATTTCACCCTCTTCCTGTGTCAACTGTGGTTAGAGGTGCATAAATGTGAAGATAATCTTCTCTACCCAATGAGTGGTCTGCCTATTGCTACTGTTTTATTTATTTTTATTTCAAAGAATTGTAAACTGTGTTTTATGTGCTAGTGGTGCTTGCTGGTGGAAATCTTATATTTAAGCCCACTCACTAAGGTAATGGAGGGTATAAGATGGAATTTGGGCAGAGACGGAGGGGGTCGGTGCTGGGGTCCAGCGGCCGAGGTTGGATACGGATGGATTCGAGTTCGATTCTAATTTGAAGTAAAACAAT
>JAHDVE020003662.1:0-51428 GCA_022606495.2 Halesus radiatus | reverse complement strand
AAGACAGAATTTTGTTAAGGTTTAGTTTTGGTGAAAGAAATATGAAATCGAGCCTTACATAGTATGTGTAAGACTTGTTACGCATGTCTATTCCTAAAATCTAATATTATTAAATTGTGAATGATTTTTTTTTAAGAACCCAATGATAAACTGCTCTCTAGCAGTCTAACGGGACTTTTAAATTATTACGTAACATTTAAAAAAAAAGGAATACATTTATATTTTTAAGGGGTTGAACTTGAGCCAATACGACCTTGGGCAATTAGTTGCCATCAATTAGGTATGGCTCCTGTTTTCGACAGCTGAGTGACAGATTTCGTGTTTTGGATGCCGTATACTTTCATTTTGAACTATTTTCAGATCAATTTACTGCCCATCGATGTTTTACCATAAGCACCAGTACATGGGTGAATTGATAAATATCTATCTTCGTTTTCTATCCATCAAGTTGTTCGGTTGATAATAAACACAAAAAAATTGATTTCAATGTTAGATTTGTTATCATTCGTAAAACTAGAAGCGTGTTGTTTCTTATTGTAGAGTCGTAATTTTTTTAATAATGCAATTTTATACATATGTTATTTTATTAGTACAAGAGTTAAAATTTTAGTGTAAAATTCCTATTAACTACTGTTAAATGTTCTACATAGGATGATGATCATAAATTAAGCATTTTTATAATATGGATGATCTAGATTTATAAGAAGGAAGTGTTTCAGTTACTTTATTTATACACAATTTGATTATGCTTTAGCATGGAAGTATTGAGAATTAATGTAAAAGGCTACATACTTTTTTAAAAGGAAAGTTTTCATTCAATAATTTTTCTACATACATTAGTTCCTAAATTAATTTATGTTGTCATCATAGAAACAGTTGAGCTGGGCTGAAAGATAAGTCATTTTTAAACACAATTTTAAATAAAATTAATTTTATGGCCACATTCAACCTTCATTCATTCGCAGCACATTCTTCTCAATATAAACATTTTCGTATTATAATATCTATGTTTTAAACGTTTATTCTTTTATTAATTGATAAACTAAAGTTCTTAAAAACTTAAGACAAGATTTTTGTGCATAGCGCAAAGGGTAACAATTATTTTTATAAACAATAATTATTAGCCTGAAACACTCATCCAAATTTAAAAAAACCTTTCCGAGCAAAGATAATTGTTTATTCTTTTCACCGTTTTCTTCGACTTTTTATTTTTTATACATTTATTTTTTATAAATCTGTGATTACAAGAAGTATTGACTATTTTTAAAAGAGAAACACTACATTACGGTCTTAGTATTCAACAGAAGTACAATCAGCATTGTTAGTATCCCATGTCTTTGAGAATATTCCAATATATTTGATTCAAACAACTGCGATTCTGAGTCTCGATAGCGATTCAATAGGGTTCGGCTTTTTCTTCGCAATCAGCATTGGCTGAACCGGTCTAAACTTCCCGACCTTCCCTTTTGTCTAACGCCGTACCTTTGTATCTGAAAAGGCTGAGCTTTTAGTTTAAATTTGTAAGCTCCACTGTTAAACTTTGTACGAACACGTTGAAGCAAATGGTTTTCTCGGGAACCTGCAAGGGTTCTTGAATATACAAATGTAAATTTGAAATGTATTACTTTCTAAACGAACATGCGGGACATTTTCTCTAAACAAGGACTTACTTAAAAGACAAACAACGCGAAAAAAATTCGATTGCAAATGAAACAGAAGCTCTAAAAGATCTGTCACGTGATAAATTTATTTTTTTACTAAATAAGTTTTGGAGAGATGCTAGGCTGCTTTTATTTCAATTTTTTCCTCTTACGCAGTATGGAAGAGACTTTGATTGATGGAAGGGAAAGAGAAGTTGGTAATATGGACTTTGCGGGATAATAAAAAGAGGTCTTTATCATTACTCGCATTGTCTTGTGGTGTACCTTCTGTTTTAAGTAGCATTTAAGTCAAAACAACTTTCCTTGTGTCTTTTTCACATGGTAGGAAAGTTTAATGGACTCCAGATGGAAAACAGCACATTTTGCAAACTTTTGTTATGTAGGCATTAGGTTACATTACTTTATGTTGGTGATAGCACGCTTTCTTTGACTTGCTTTTTAAAAAATAAACATTTTTGGGGGCAGGCAATAAATGCACCAATGTTCTCTTAAAAAATAATTACTTGATATCTTACAGCACTGTTTTTTTAAATTGGTCGAAAAATTGTAACAAAAAAAATATTTCTATAAGAAACGTTATAATTTATAATTTTACATGTTGCAAAGTGTTTTCGAGCAGTACCTATTTATAACAGCCCGCATTAATTGGGAATTAGGATCAGCATTTTACTTATTTATAATACACGGAGGAAAAGCAGTCAGGTTTTAAACTTTTTTAAACAATTTTCAGTAAAACTTAGATGCCGCCATTTAAAAGAAAATACTTTTAGGCCGGTTTTACAGAAAAATATATATTTCGAGATAGGTACTTATTTTCTGGTGTCTTTGATTTTGAACAAAAAGCCGTCACGATAGTAGTCAGTCTCATCACATTACTCCGCGTTGGCATCCATATCGGTATAGGATGACATCGGGGGTATTACGATCTGTTAGTTTTTAATCAGTTTTAAAAATCAATTTATTCGTTGAACGTATGTAACATAATCGTTTACAATAAAACTCAGAATCGACATTTGTTGAATATATTTCACTGGAATTCCTTATACTAGGTTGGCTTACAATTTATTTAAAAAAATTTTTTTTTTTTGGTGACGAGTATTATACCACAGGAATTTTACTCGACAATTCGCTATCCATATAATGAGCTTTCACTCATACAAGAAGTTTCCCGTAGGCGCAGTCAACCAAAATGTGTAGGCAAAATTTGTACACAAGATGCAAATAGAGAGGTCTCCCATCAGCACTAAATACAAGTTCGTTCTGTTTATCTCGGAAAGCAAGGAAACTAATTTAACCTGAAAACAGGAAACTTTCCGGGTTGTTCAGAAAGCGAACCTCTAAACCAGGCCTTTATTCAAGCTCAAACGAATAATTACTAGAACATAAATGCTTTTTGTAAATGGATTTGTTACTATAGCAAGTTTTGTCTTTGAGAAGTTACTTTAGCATCGAGACGTTTAAAGTTCGAAAAGATTAAAGCTTAAAATACAAACCAAAACTGATATGAATATTAATTTTCATTATAAATTACATCCTAAGGTTTTCACTGCCTGTACCTAAAGGGTAAAGCAAAAAGCTAGACTTAAGTTCTGGTTAGTAAAAATACTGTTTCAAGTCGTTGTGTATCGAGTACGGGTCTGTTTTTTTTCTTGGATTCTGATAAAGGAGGCAGTAAGAAAACATAAGCACAACCCTTTTCCCGTTTTCCCGTTTCTCGATTTCACTCCCGACGCCGCGCCCGAGGGAAAATTTAATGAAAACTCTCAGTATGCTTTAACTGTAAACGGAATGTTTATTTTGGAGTTGCTCTGCTTGTGTACATCGATGAAAAACAACCACACACAAATACAAACACACATTCACAGTGAGAAAGAACTACGATATTTTATATACCCACATCACCCGCCATATCACCTTATAACAGCATCCAACAATGTGCCAACATTGGAATAGTAATAAATTCGTGTTTTATTTTAATTTTTTTATTTTATTTTATATATACAGGAATTCTGTTTAAGTATTTAGTTTATATTCTTCCTGATCATTCCTCTTCTGATCGGGATGCCTTCATTTTATTATAGCACCCCCATTCATTACTTGTACCTACTTGTTTAACTGCCGTCAATCAATACATTGTACCTTCCCATACACATCATCTCTTGTACGCAAATCTAGGTCACACCATGACTGTTTTATCTCAGCATCTGTGTATTTGGCATATAAGTATCAATGCCTCTTTATAAGGTGCAAGCAAGCAATCGATTAATAATTTACTAACCTAAAAATAACGTGGGTACATGTTACTTAACAGAATGGTCATTAAATGGGCAAAGATTGTTTGTTTTAGATGATTGTGTTCTACATGACATACGGTGTTAGCTACTTAACAGTATTGGGTCTTACCTGTTATACATGAGAACGTCTGGCTTCCACAGCTTGTTGGGGGTGATCCGCAGGTCCTTCACTCCGCCGTATTCCGAGTCGTTCCATCGCAGGTTGTAATCATTCCACTCCTGAAGCATTTACACGTTTATCCAACATTATTTAAAAGTCAAAGTTTCAACGGAAATAGGAAAACTACTCACATTTATGAAGCGCTAATGACACGTACTAACAGCCAAGCACAGAACCTCGCCTGTTCATCGCGGCTCGCACATTTAATCTAAATATTCTACTTGTTTCAATATTCGTCCGGCGCAAAGCTCTATAGAGCGACAAAAAGTTGACGCCGATGTGTTGTCGACAAGTTCTAATGGAAATTGTATTTTGCTGATCGATGTCATTAACGCATCATGCGGGAGTAATTTTTGAATATTCTTTTTGTGTGCGATTAAGTTGAAGGTGTATATAATTCAAATATGAAAATTGCAGTAATGAAGTTTTTAGCTTTTTTGGCGCTTTACGATTATCCTGTTGAATAAATGTAATTGAGTATCGATATTTCTCTTGAACCCAACAAAGTAATCATAAAGCCAGTAGTTAATTAGCAATGTGTCGAATAAGATCAATGTGGCTGAATGAAGTGTGAATTCAGTTGTTGTTCGTGAAGAGTTGTGTGTAAATGTTGTGCTGAGAAATAAATAAAACATTAACTTAAAAGTGTCCAAAGATGAAATGCAAAGATGGAAGAAAGCGCTACTTAGCTTGCAGATTAACTCAACTGGTGAATGGTGTTTTCTAAAGCTTTTAAAAAGATTAACCAGATTTTACATTACGGAATGTTTTAAGTTGCTCGTTCTAGCGCGTTTTTCAATTCTTAATTCCAATGTTTAATATTTCAGTAAGAGCTGCCCAAAACATTCAAATAAGTTGACTTAGGATATATATAAGAGTAAATGAACACCTAGTATAAGAGTTAGTTGTTGTATGGGTATAGTATTTGTATAAACGCTGTTTGGTATACAGAATGTGAGATGTGGAGCAAATAAAGTACTTATTTAAGAATTACTGCAAGTAACTATTAGATTGAATGTTCTTCGATTGTACAGAAATAAAGTAAATTATCCTAACGTAATGAATCCAACGCAAAAAGCATATTCGAAGTACATACAACTAGTCTAGTACAACACCATGTGATAGAAATAAAAGCACTTGGAAATGAAATAAAAATAAGCAATAAACTCATGCATGGATCACAGAAACGTGCAATAAAAACAAACACAAAGATCTTCGACCATGGGAAGGTTTGTGGAAAACGACAATCCACAAAATCAATCGAAACGAAAAACCTAAGGGTATTGAGGATTGTGCGAATTTCAACTGCCAAAAATTGTTGGTTCTTTCGCCAAACAAAGCAAGCTGGGGGTCTGTATTGCTTCGAATCCAAATATGTACATCTTTAAGTTTCTTTTTGAGCACGGAACTGGTAGATGAAGTACACAAATGATTTTGACTAGAACTTGTTACTACGGAGCAAACATCTCTACATACGATCTAGGGTACACTCAAAATAAGACAAGAGGTTAAAACGAATAACGTGCGACAGTTATCTTTGGAAATAGGTACATAAGGGGAAAAATAAACAGGGGCTAAAAGAAAATGCTACACCACCACAAGGTGTCGGTGGTCACAAAACTTTAGAAATCATAATTGTTTTTGTAAAGGAATGGCTGTTACATTTCTTACTAACTCCACTGTCCCGGTAAAAGTTATTTGATACTCGGCCACAGTAGAACTAATAACAAATGTCAATCAGTAAGTGTGTCTTTGATTTGTGGTTTAGTTATTTTTGTTAAGTTATGGATATTTTTTTACTTTGATGTGTTTAGTGGAAAATTATTTAACGTTTACTGCACCGCCTTTAATCTACTTCAACCAAAAGTGTAAAAACTCTTTATCATTTTCATATACCAACCCCATTGATTTTACAATTAAATTCAATATTTGCCATTTACATTATTTAATGATATAGGTAAAACCTTGAAATTTAAAAACATATATGTTGGCAAAATACGTTCAGTAAATAAGAAATATTCAAGTAAATTTCCCCATTTAAACCAACCTTAACCCAATTCGAATAAATAATTCAAAAGAATTGATTACCTGCTGATTGAACTCGTAAACTCGGAAAATTATTATAGCCGTATTTCTTGAGTTGAATCATTATTACGGTTAAAAATTTAGAGACTTTTCAACTCGAGAAAATGCTGCAATAATCGCATTAACTGTGTTCAGTGAGCAGGACATAAATACTTGATTTTACATAGTTTCTGATACTGAGTGAAATAGGCGGCTTAAATAAAATAAAATTTATTTTCTTATTTTAAACATAACATTATTTAAAAATATATTCTACACACACGGCAGGTTTTGCACACGTTTCTTAAAGTGCACTTTGATGTTTCTTTTTAAATGCTAACACTCTATCAATACTATGGAAAAGTAACAAAGAAACTGTTACATGCTACGTCAATACATCTTTTCAATTTGGCTAGTCATGTACGAGTAAGTTTTTAATTGATCAAGTTAAATAAATATTGTAAATATTCTTATTATCGAATCATAGACATGATAACATGTATTTTCTAATAATTTATAATCTCATAATAAATTTGTAATGAAATGTTCGTTTGATTAAATTAACAAAACAGCTTTTTATTCGTTTTTTTTTGCCAAAAGGTTAAAAATATCCTAAAACTTTCGTTGTGACATTCATGAAAAGGTTAACAGCAAATCTGCTATGCAATATTCCGGCGAAAGTTGTTATCACAACCGTTGTACAGTTTAGAGGGTCACCGCAGAGTTGTATCGCTTTACTGTGAGTATTAAATCAGCAACAGATGTTACCGAGGGTTCAATAGGGGTGACTAGTTCATCGCGAGTTCATCCCCAACCGACTAAAGGGTTTCAAAACAAAACCGCAAATCATTTAATAACAAATTGCATAGAAATTTTATTTTTAAAAAAAGGCATTTCAAATTTTCATAAAAGTTTCTAAAATTAAACACTTCTCAAAAATTAATATGTAATCGATTCATAAATAATACATGGATTCACTACATAAATTCTCTGAATTTTTAATATTCATGAATTTCGTATTGAACTATTTTAATATTTAATTAACCGGTTACCAAACAAAATGAAGCATTTCTATCAATGTTTGTGAACGAATAAATGGACAATCTATTCATAAAAACATTAGTATTACATAAGCTTTTGTTCATGAAAATATTCCCAAAATTCGCCTCCAATAGAACAGTTATTTAAATGATGTCAAATAAATCATTTACTCCATGGTATTATGAAATGAATAAAAATAAATGGGTTCAATCGCTGTAACGCAATGTTTTCGAATGATCAAATACGTGTAATTTGCGACACCGCTCTGAAGCAATTAGCAATTTGCATTGTATCCAGTTGAATAATGTTGAACCATTTCATAGTTCCTATTTTATTTGACAAATTTTAAGGGATTTAATTTTGCAACATTTTATATCGTTGTAATCATACCCGATGACACTCCTATTTTTGTATTTTCACAACTTCTTTGGTATTAATGACTAATTAATAATTGCTATTAACCCCTCCATAAGGGGTTGAAAAAATCTATGAAGTAGAAAATCTGTGTGTCAAAAGCAGAAACAACGCTTGACGAGTGAGTTTCGACTTAATTATACTTGTTAGCCTTGCATTATATCCGGAATATCAATTATAACGTAACATTTTTCAGCTACCTATGTCACCATGAGCCAAGGTGTTTTTAAATACCCATTTTACAGTAAAAAATTAATATAAATTATCTGTCTCATATTTTTTTCCGTTGTTCAATATGGAAAAATACTTTAATAAAATTGTATCCCGTTTGAAATCCCAAACGAAACGACAATGAATTAGTTTATTCATATTTTGAAGTAAATCTAAAGAATATGATTTTTTTCAACAACAAAAAGATAAAAAGTATGAATATGTAAAAGACGTTTTTGGAATTACAATAACGTAATTTTTGACATTTTCTAAAAAGCTGTTTTCTCCAAAATAATCATTAAAATACTGACTCTGGAACTGCCGTGTGTGTAAACAATATAATGTGTTTTATCTTAGGCATTTTTTCATATACACTTACCAAAGACAGCCATATATTTGTTATAAGGAGTTGGTTCTTCTCGTCCTATATGTGAGATACAACAGAAAGGGAAACATAGGCCGTTAGTATAGTTACCCACTGAACATTTCATGCAACAGTTGTATGGACAAGGCGACATGAATGGTTTGGCCTCGCGATTCAGCCGACATCGGGTATGAATCTTGCATATTTATCTGTGTATCCAATACCTTACCCAATTCTTAAACAAGGAAATTTCATCATGCCTCAATAAAAGAAATCACCATCTCATATTCACGTTTTCTTTTATCGAAACATTGTGCGTATTCAACAACATGCCGTAAAGGCTGTAAAGGCTGTAGATGTGTACATACATAAATACATTCAAACACACATTTATATCACCTAAGCACGTCAGCCTTCTTCTATCACATCATGGAAATAGTGGTGTTATTGGAAATAATTTAATTTGCTTTATTATTTAGCATCTCTACCAACTGATAACTAGACCAAGAACAATGCATCCTGTGAACATTTTTAATTCTGTTCTTTAACACTTACGTTAATAATCCGTAAATGTTCCAAAACAATAAATGAAATAACCATATATTGATATACCAGTTCAAGACAGAAACAAGTCCGAAAAACGAATTTTCGAGTTATTACCACAGTTGAATTTTATATTGACCGGTAGTGAGCCTTAAAAAAGCGTTGAAAAAACCTTATTTTTTTCTGAAAACATACCAGAGGATATTGGGATACGTTGTTGACATTTAAAAAAAAATTGTATCCAGAAGCTCCCTAACGTGCAAAACATTTTATAAATCTAATCAATGTAGAAAATAATATTAACATAACCTAAATGAAACATGAAAACGAAAAAAACGACAGAAAATAAAAAGATTTCACTCGCATCTGGGACACGAACCCGGGTCCTCTGCCTATCCGCGGCAACCGCTTAACCAACTTAGCTAATGAGACCAGTTCAATTTATGTCATCATCATCGATATCATATCTCTAATTCAAGATTTGTTAATACTATTCTCCATTTTTAATCCCATATTATTGGCAACTATCTTTATACAATGTTCTTAACGAACACAATTCCAAGCTAGACAGTGTCTCGGATTAATATCCATTTTTTTTTATTTATATATGACATCTGTTGACTTTTTATAAAAGTCTAAATAAAATATTCAACTTTAATGAGATTTAAAAACCTCATTTTAATATTTAATCATTGTAGAAAATAATATTAACATAACCTAAATGAAAAATAAAACGGAAAAAAACGACATAAAATAAAAAAGATTTTAGTCGCATCTGGGACTATATTATATATCAATAAATAATAGAATCATCAAGTTCGTTCCAAAAGTAGTTGTAGTTATAATGTTTTCCAAAAAGTGCTTTTAATTCGATGTCAGGGTCGTAATTTTCCATCACGAAGTAATTTCTGAAATGGAATGCCGCTTCTAATTAGACTTTACGACTACACACTATTCTATTCATATCGCTCTCTGTGCGATTCGGCTAAAGGGAAAATGCCAACTAATGGAACCCTGACAATACCTTTAATCTGCCGTTATACAAAAATTGCTTTTTTCGGCATTATACGCAACAACGGCAAGGAAAGTACAATATTTGAGCTGATGAGTCGCGCGGCCTTTCGGAGAAGTATCCGCAGCTCTGAAAGAGCTTACGGCTTTTTGTTAACACATTGGTTCGGCGAAATCTGCACGAAATGCAGCGTATTATGCCGGCTAAAGGCTTGAGGGTAGCCGTACGTAGAACTTTAAAACGTTGTATGTGAAACGTTCCTCTTAGAGCCGCAGTTCTCGGGCGTTAAACTAAAAAGAACCGTTGGCTTATTTCTGCGCAAGTGAGAAACTGACAATTTCAAAGGACAAAAAAGCGTATGCATGCTTTAATTAGGCAATTCTTAGATGAAAATATATGATCTCGATGAAAAAAAGGTTGATTGATTTTCTAGGGTAATAAAGAGTTCAATTCTCGATGGAGTCTATTGTGTTGCTTACGTTTTTATAGTGTTTTTGTTGACCTTTTTTTTCACAATCAACAAAACTCGAACCTATGAATTATTTTACATTATCGTTAAATTTTCTAACATCAACCAAATATATAGCGAAAATCCAATACACCGTTGGTATGTTTGAACTTTTCACGAAGATCCAGATTTCTTATTCACTGAACACAATATCAACACAATCGCTTTATTATTCAACAGTTTCAGTCTACGAAACTTTCGAGAATCTTTTTTTCCTGACGGAAGTCGGACTTCACCCCCTTTGCAGATATTAATGTTGTCTCCCAATATAACACAAGATCAAACACATGTACGCAATAACCGAAAAAACTTCATAACGTCTTTGCTATCCCTTTCGAATAAAACATTTAATTCTGACCAGCGATTTTCCCGTTTCACTCAACAGAGGTGATTAAAGTGTATTATTATTCTCAAATTTGAATTTATAACTTTATTATTGCAAAATTAATACTTTAATTTATTATTCCCTGATTTAGTAGTCTCGTAATAATGTTATAATTAAAGTAAGTTACCCGCACATTTCAGTAAACCCGATCGCACCTAACCGCATTTACTTCAAACTAACCTAATCTAACCTTACCTTACCTAACTTAACCAAACCCAACTTAACTTAACCTCACATAATCTAACCTATTCTAACTTAACCTAACCTAACCTAATCTAATCAAGCCTAACCTAACCTAAAGTTACCTAGCCTATCCGAACCTTACCAAAATAAACCAAATCTGGCGTAACCAAATCAGATTTAACCTAACTAAAACATGATATTATAGAATGCGTGGAAAGATTACGTAGGCTAGCGTTTTGCCCGTTACACCCTGCGCATGTAATTACATTATATCATTATTCACATGATTTTGAGTTTGAATTTATTTTTTATTTACGTTTGAGCAATATTTTTAAGAACGAAACTCGAACTAAGCCAAATCAAGAGTCCAAGCAAATGTCTACCTTACTGATGTATGAAAAAGTCGACCAATCTCCGTGATCTCCGGCTTCACTTAATGCGGTTCACACGGTAATGGACCCTGTTTCAGAGCGAGATATGGGAGAACGCGAGGCAAAATCAAACTTTTGAAAAATATCTCCTCTGTTGTAATTAGAATATCAATATATAGACGGTATTCGCAAGAGAAATCATGCGAAGGCTCTTGGAATTCGCATTGACGATTGGGAATATTGGGAGCCCGAGGAAATCATAAAAGAATATTTGAATTTGAAAAATACAATATCGCATTCTTGTAAAATCTGATTAATTTTCCGGATTACCCAAATGAGTGGTTTCATTTTCTGATGGGATGGATTTTGTTAAATAAATAACCGTAAATATTTGCCTCTTTTTATTATTTCTGAATCAAATGTGCTATGTGTGCTGTATGCGTACTGGAGGGCAAATCCCGCTCATTTAAATGAAAGGGACAGAAAATTGGTTTCTTCACTAAGATAAATAAAAATAAAGACATATAAGCATAGACAATTTATAAACATAGACGAAAAATAGCATAAAATTGTAAGAGAAGATAAATAATTGAGTATTAAAAATTATATTATATTTATAACAGAAAATATAAATTCAAACAAAATCAAAGAACAACTAAAATAACATCATTTTTTTCAGAGTTAATTTTTTTTCTACGTGATGACTGTTTAAAAAAAATATTTGATTTTTAATAACATCTAATTGTAAATCAATTGTATTTGATTGTTAAATTTTTAATTCTTCGTTTATTTCAAATGTATGATTTGTATGTAAATTCAGAATAATTTTCGTTATTCAAACGTATTTGGTGCTCCTTAATTCCAGTATTAAATTTTATAAAAGTCTTTCCTGTATAAGAAATTACAATTGTTACAAATTAAACAACAAAATATTTTTTGTTTAATTTTAACTAATGCCACAAAGTGAATTCGAATAATTATTACTAGTGACAGTATCCAGTAGAAAAACACCCACAGACCTGTTATTCGGCGAATAATATTGCATAGTTTTAACTACACAAGACTGCAGTGACTACAGTGACTTTCACGGGAGGCTACTACCACTACTAGCTAATGATTCTAGCTGTGAACCGTAGTTAAGTCAAAAGTCTTCAATTTTAACGATAATGTTAATTATTTATCCTTAAGAAGAACGAAAATCGCCCTCCAGAGTGAGTGCATCCGTGGCAATATCTTTACACGACGTTATTCTGGTATAATGCTCCATAACTACGATCTGCGTCTACTCAAAGTCCTAAAATTACTATGCAAGCAAGTCTTCTGCTGGGAGAACTTTCAAATTGACAAGGCGATGAAGTTTACAAACAGCTTTCAAAAGATATTAATGTTCAACAGCTTCGTCGGGAATTTTGGAAAGTATTGCTTTCAGATGTAAAATACTACCTTAACTTCAGTTATTATGCACACAATATTAACAATAATAATGTGTTGTAATCACATGGAACGAGAGCAGCAGTATTTCTTTAAATCATTTTCATATCTCCAAATACCATCTCACCATAGATCAACACTTTGAGAAGGGTGTAGTTACCTATCAAGGAAGTAGGTGCTCGTATAATGAAGTCAATAGAGCCATGACGGGAATATGGATAAATCGATAATTGAACATCCTGAAAGCTTTCATAAACTTAGGTCTACTAAAACGTGATAAACACACAAGGGAATCTGTTCCAAAATTACAAGTATTGATAATGTCATGGTAAACTTTTCTAAAATGCTTCGTAGTACAAATAAAAGTATATTTTTTGTATTTCTTTGGCGTTCAATTCTAGGCATATTTAATTGTGAAAAGTTTATATCACAATGTACATTTAAAATATGTTTAGAAATAAAGGTGCATTGTGAAGTGAACTATCCAAATCAAAAGTATACTAACTTAACTTCAGATTTTTCAAATGATGTAACACCATTTCCCGAGAAGAAAAAGAAATCGGAAGAAAATCTGATTTTTTATTCTAATTCTTCAGTATGTTTAAAATTTTATGCACATAATGTGTCAATTTAAAGAAACGGATTTTTTTATCTAAGCGAAAATGGCGTTTTAAACGTACATATTTCATATTTTATTACTACTTAATTCATAAAAACAGATCAATATACTATTTTCATCTTCAATATCTGTTATGGCTGGCTTACAGGTCTGTCCCCATAAAGCACAGAAAACTCAACATAAAAAGAACCTGTGCGCCAAAACTCATTTCCGATATTTGAATTCACTAGGAAAATTACTTAATTATAGATCATACTTGAAAATTTTGTGAAAAGGTAGAAAACCTTGGATTTCTCCATGACTTAAAAATAATTTTTATAGTAAATTGGCACTCACACTAATTCATTTTGTGTGATTTTCGAGGGTGAAGGCTTTTGCGAACGGCTGAATATTTCATGATCCTTTCCTTGCTTTATGAAATCTGGACAAGGGTTAATAGTCTTACTTCCATTTTTCGAAGGTTTTGCGAATTGTGTTCGTGTTCGCGATCCACATAAATTGGTGTTCGTGTAATAAGGAGTGACGAGGAATGGCTCTGCTTGCGGGGAGATACCGCCAAAGGAAATCCGCTCCTGGAAGTAAACCTCTATAAAATATTTAGTCCCACCTTCACTTGTCAAGAGAGCAAGGGGGAGATTTTCAGGGGGGATTTGTGAAATCTATTATGATAAGAACACCCTAAAATTCAAGGTTTTTTCGTTAAATCCATTATATATTTTCTACATGTAAAATTTTGCGAACATTCTTTTCAGAGGGCTTCGTTACAAAACTTTTACAGAAACAACACATCTTAGAAGTTATGAATTTTTGATTTTTGAAAACTAAAGAACCGAAATATTTCGCGTTAGATGAATATAAATGGAGGTTTGAAAGATGTTAATTATTGTACCATAAACTTCCAAGAATTCATTTTTCAATATAAAACTTTCTCGTGCACGGCTTGCCACATTTCACTGAGAAAGAATCATAATTAGAAGACTTGTGAAGTAAGTTTCGCCTGCTCGGCTACATTAGCGGTATTGGGGTGTTGAGGTGTGGGAGGATGGGGGTTGGAGGTCGGGGGTGGCGAGGCGGAGGCGGCGGCGGAGATATCTCACGCGTGCCTCAACTCTCCAATGAACTTTTGACAAATTCGGGAAATATATTTCGCAGACTCAGGCTTTCCGGCAAGTTCCCGCCTGGCGTGAGATGTTCAAATATGAATTGGTGCAAATGTTGGGAGCTTTGGAAAGCTACGCCAGAAGTGACTGAGTTTTATTTATGAATCGTAATACTTCTCACTCCGGACTCGGCGATATTACAATAATTATTCTCATTGCGGTTTCCTGAGAAAACCCACGGTATCCAGTTAAGAAAGATGAAAATATACCTTAAATTTAAATAAGAAAGATTTTTGACGCTTACAATATTTGCAGAAACTTAATAGAAAGTTAATCTTTAAATAACTCGCCCGAGATATTAACCTAAAACAACATCAGCTCGTCATCTTTAAATGTTTAACATTCCAAGTCCTCCAATATTAACTAAGTGGATAAAACGCAGACATATCTACAACCACGGAGCCTGAAGTATTGAGATCCCTGCGGGATATCGGTTTTTCTTGTATGAAGAGGTCTCACGTTGGGAGTTAACAAGGGATTCCAAACTTAAGCGTAATATACCCACGCAACTTCGACAGACAATATTGATGTTAGGATGATGCTTACGATAGTGTTTTCCGAGAAATTCATGTAATATTCAATCTTGCCAAGGATTTAATTTACTGACCAAACCGCAGTACACATTTGGCCTTTCGCGGGTTCTTGTAAAATAGTTATTAGAGAAGTTAGTTTTTGTGAATTGTAACGCAACAACGATACATTCAATCAAATTGTGGATGTTGGGAGGTATTTTCCAAACAATTATGATGGGAAGGAGAGATGGGTGGTTTTAACTAGATGTCTAAAATACTGGTTAAAATACGTAAAACCATTTGTTAGGATTAATCACAGTTTTCAGACTGAAAGCGCGATGCACACAAAGAAAGTCATTTTTTTACATGATTTCCATGTAGGAAGAAAATAATATCCCTCAGGTCCAATGTCGTGGGAATGCTTTTTTTATTTTTTTATATGAATACCCCACAAGAGTTCCAACTGCTCCCAACCGTCTGGAGCCAGTGAGACTATGGCATCCCTAATTGGGGGATATTGTGTGGCTGAAGGTATTGAGGAGGGGGGGGAGAAGGGGAAGAGGAAGGTGAGAAAATACCCGGCTATTCAGATCTAGTCACCAAACATGGCTATAAGCCATTTCAAGCAACGTTTCAATTCCGAATGGTGGTCTTTCACCAGGGAGATACTGAGAGTATCTTCCACTCTGGAACGTGCGCAAACATAGTCCATATTATTTTTAATGAATTGATTGTGGAACAGCACAAATTAATTAAATAATATTTACTTGCGCACGCCGGGATTTGAACCTGCGACCTTCGGATTCGTAGTCGAGAGCCTTACCCCTCGACCATGGAGGCCGTCAGCCTTTCGTTGTGCGAAAGGATGTGAGAATAATTCACTTATTTAGGATGAAACAAAGTCGCTAGCTCACGGTTCAATGTCAAATGCCCGGAATACTGTTCTCAGAAATGTATAATTGTAATCATTTAGAAAAGTTAAAGACTCCTTTGCTATCTGCCTGGCGCCAATAGTTGTTATATATTCAGGCTCCATTAAATTTAATAAGGCAGCCCTCGCTGAAACTTTTAGGTTACTGATTTTCGCAGGTGCTTTAATCTATTAACTTTAGATTCACGTTCTAAAATTGGCAATAACACCATCAGCTTTTAGGTACCCGATCAAAACAATTGTTGAATTTCACGACAATTATTTTATCACGAAAGTAATTTTACGTGGCGCAGAAACAAATCACTTAATCGAGCACATTGCGTATCTCTTAGACTCGGATTACAAACCTACGAAAATGGTAGGTTATTTAATAACGCCCACAAATGTTTTTCTTATCTCCGAGATGAAGTAAAAAGGCGTGATAATCCGTTTTGTTTTATTATTTTTATCTGCAATATTTTTTTACTGTTAGTGTTTAGCCGCCGTTAGCAAAAAAGTTATACTGTATCGGACGAAAAGAGGAAATATTATTATAATGTATGGAATCGTAGTGATAAAAAAAATATTATCTCGAGATCATCATCTTTGTTTGAGTTGTTTGCTTTTGGTACTTCTGATAAATTATTTCATTTACATTGATATTCCGTGAAAATTATTGTGATTATGGATGTATCACTTGAGTTGACTGACTGTACGAGCTAAGTAACCTTCTGCTCTTGAACGAAGCGCAAATAAATAAAAATAGAAAATATTAGTTTAGGTTTTAAGAGAAAATATATTAGCATGGATCAATCATTTAATGTATGGGAACTGTCAGGTCTTATGTGTTATGCTGTTGATTATTGATTTTTATGGACTTGGACACTTTGTGTACCCCATTGTTTAATATATAAATATCAACATGTTTCGGAAGCTAAGCTACCCTCATCGGGATACACAATATCTCGATGATAGTACTTTCATAATAAAATATTTGTCGTTAAATTCAACGATTTTTTTTATCAGCAACCCAAAAGCTGATGTTATTATCAATATTAGAACGTAATTCTAAAATTAACAGATTAACGTACCTACAAAAATCAATAAGCTAAAATTTACAGCAAAGGCTGGCTTGTTAAAATTAATAGCGCCTGAATATCTATTTATATCTATGTATTATAGAGAACCATTTTATGTAATATGTTTTTTTTTTACATATTAACAGGTATTGGCGCCGAGTACT
The DNA here is from genome assembly GCA_022606495.2 of Halesus radiatus. Taxonomy (NCBI): domain Eukaryota; kingdom Metazoa; phylum Arthropoda; class Insecta; order Trichoptera; family Limnephilidae; genus Halesus; species Halesus radiatus. The sequence goes on along the minus strand of JAHDVE020003662.1, from coordinate 34,343 downwards.
CGTAGATAGCAAAGAAGTACATTGTGTATCCTAGTGTAGGTAGCTTCGCTTCCGAAATATGTTGATATTTATATATTAAACAGTGGTGTACACAAAGTATTTCGTATTAATTTTATAAATAATGCCATCAAAAGTAATTATACATTTAACGAAGAAAAAAAAATTTATTCCCCATAGCCAAGTTTTCAATAGTCATCGAAAAAAAAATTACACAAAATGTATCATAGAAATCTTATCTAACTAGGAGGCCTATTCCCGTTCATTTTAAGGAAGATTTTTTTTCCTTTTCCATAGACTTAAAGACTTCTTGCCTAACTGGGGTTCCGGTTCTCTCGAATGACAGCTGTCATACAGCATTAATTAAAAATTTCAATATTTACGTAGTTTTAACAAGACAAAAACTCAATATTAAGTAAGTTACAATGTTACCAACTACGTTATTATCAACTTTAAATAGCTATTAAACTTTGCAATTCTAAATGGAATTACAAATGCAAGCGGCAAATGTCACTTTTAGAAGTAGTGACAGAATAAATAGGTCAATACTATATAGTGAGGTAAGTAGCTTTTTACAAAACGTAACTCTTCGTTAAAGGGCGTATTTATGCAAATTAAAAATCGATTAATATACTAATTAATATGTAATTGTTTTAAAAAGTTTTGGTTCAAAACCAAATTCCGCAGTTTATCAAGAAGTCTTTAAACCCAAAAAAAGATCAGGAATCCTCCTTAAAAAGAACAGAAGAGCGCTCCAGGTATTTTGCATGATGAGTTACTGCCACCGTTTATCTCGGATTACGTCAGTACCAAAGTTGTAATGACTAAATTATCTACATTGTTGAACATGATAGCGATCTAAATGGTAATTATGTAACCGTTACTAGTACCGGCGTATACTCAAACCTATCTATTGGGTCATGTTTGTTTATACCTCGTCAAACACATAAACCAGCCAGATCGCTTTATAAGTCACATCAGATGACCCAAGCGACCTTCCTGATTTTATAATGGGGACGCCGTCTTCCTTGGGGCATAACTGGGAGGAGGATATCCCCAGCCAATCTCCAAATTAGGGTCAAAACGGAAGTATTAATTAGGACGTTACGAATCAATTACACAGATTATTATGTTTTCAATAAGAAGATATTACATAAGGGGTATAATATTAAAGAAGGCAATGTTTACATTCCTGTTAAAAATCTGTTCTACATTGTTAATTTATAATTATTGGGTACTGTTTTCAGTTCACATTTATAAAAAATAATAATAAAATCTGCCTATTAGCAAGAAAAGCTTCTCAGTTCATATGAAAGCTTCTTTTTGGCTAAACTTACTTTAAAGTTGGGTGAACTTTTAAATTATACCCCCGACAACAACTCACTTATGTAAAAAAAAATCTTAATTTTCGGTTGTTTAAAATATATTGGGGACCATGATTTTCTTATAAAGTTTTAAGGTTGTTCACTCTATTAAGATTAATATAAAAGAGCCTCAGAGATCAGAAAGTTTTATGTATGTAAAATATTATATGTAATGTTGTTGTTTTTAAACATTTATTAACAGCCATATTCAATTCATTGCTGTATTTTTTTTTTTTTTTATATGAATACCTCACAAGAGTCCCAACTGCTCCCGACCGTCTGGAGCCAGTGAGACTATGGCATTCCCAATTGGGGAATGTTGTGAGGCTGAAGGTATTGGGAGGGGAAGGAGAAGGGGAAGAGGAAGGTGGGGAATACCTGGCTATTCAGATCTGGTCACCAAACACGGCTAAAAGCCATTTCAAGCAACGTTTCAATTCTGAATGGTGGTCTTTCACCAGGGCGATACTGAGAGTATCTTTCCACTCTGGAACGCGCGCAAACATACTATATATTATTTTTAAATGAATTAATTGTGAAACAACACAAATTAATTAAATAAAAATTACTTGCGCACGCCGGGATTTGAACCCGCGACCTTCGGATTCGTAGTCGAGAGCCTTACCCCTCGACCATGGAGGCCGTCAAATGTCGCCGTTGATGTATGAAGGACTTTCATGGATTAGGGACATATCGGCGCTATAAAAATCATCCGATTATTATTATTATTACTATTATTATTATTATCACACCTCGCTGCACAAAAGAGGTTACTAAAATGCAAGGTTTGGTTGTCCCTGATAAAGCCAAGTATTCAATTAAAGAAACTACGTGAATAAGGACACATGTAAAAGCATCGAGTCCCCGATTCGACTAAGTAAATAAACAATGTTATTTGTAACTAAAAAAATAAATCATATTCTTTATTGCGTGAACCACACATGTTGTAAACACATTTATTAAAGATATTTTATATGCAGATTGTATTTATATGATATATTACGTATGATGCTCTTATGTAAATATTTTGTTTGTGTTTTTAATAAATGAAATGTTAAGAAAAAAAAATTATTAATCAAATAATATTCCACAGTTCTTGTTTAATGCCATAGTATTTGTCACATTAAACTTAGAGGATTGTATGTAACAAAATACCCACATACCTACCCAACAATATGACTATTCTATAAAAGTGTTTTTTATCGTTCCTTTCTGTCTTCGCCAAATATATTTTATTCTTTCTATTGCTCTATGATGAATTGCCAAGAAAAGCTTATCGTAAAAGGAAATCAAACTTGTCATTCAATAGATAAAGGAATCATTAAGCGAGAGAATACATCCATCGAAACTCATGATACTATTCATGTATACCCACATACATCCGAACTATTTCTTAGAACATGTCTTATTAGAAATTCAGTGAGCTGTTGCGTGCTTGGAAAATAGAACCTCTTGCTTTTACACAAAGGAGAGATCGTCGAATATGTCGTTTTACGATGGAATCCCTCCCATGTAGCCAGTAGCCAGTAGCCAGGAACGTAAAAGCAGATCACCCCAAATCCCTTCACTAAGTACAGTCCAAGATAGTTCAGACCCGTAGCCCTCATTGCGGGTCGCAACCGATTTATTGTTTTGGCCCGGGGCAAATATTTGATAAATTGACATCGGTCCCCGGAATCCTTAGGCCCATTTCGAAAGGACAAAGGACCGGCAGAGCCCATATCGACTAGGCCTCTGCCCGCCGATCCATATCAATACAGAAGGGGTAAGCACTAAGCGGTGATATCCCATTCGGAGATTTGTAATCGTTAATGTTTCAAGCAGAACTTCTGACAAATATCTCAATTCAAGTTTGAATTAAATCTACCAAACGTTTCCAAGAAACGTATTCTACCCAACGTGACCTTACAACTTAACGTTTAATGGCGAGCTCAATTAACTAATGGTACTGTATGTCTTTAATATTTTAAACAGACAATGTAATGTTGTAAAATATAATTTATATTGTAGGCTCAACATGAAGTGTTTTATATTCAGTTACGGCAAAAAATAGTGTTCAAATTCAACTAAGTGTTATTTCTTTATCATCCTGGCAAAGGGAAAAATGACTTACAATGCATTAAAAAATAACAGCTAACTAGTAGGAGTCCAGCAGTGAGAAGTAATTTTCAAGGAGCACTTTGAGAGTGCGAGTTTCCAGACAACTTTAAAAAAATCTTTGTTTCATAACTTCACTTTAATGCAATGGCGAGGGGGATAAGCCTCGTTTCTCTTGTGCCTGTCAAAACGTTGAGCAGAAGAATGGAAAGTTCTTTTGATTTTAGATATATTATCTACTATGATCTTTTTAAATTTTGTGAAAAAAAAGTAGAAAACTGTTTGATTTGTAGAAACCAGTAAAATTTACATGGGTGTTTTTAAATGGTACATTATGAAATAAGATTATGGAAAACTTTAAAACGGGTTTTACAGTAAGTTTAAATGATACACATGAAAACTAAGAAATTAAATGAGAGAATTCAAAGTAAATAAAATGTTATTTTAATCATTGGGGATAATATCAACAGATTATAATATTAATCTGAAATAACATATGAGGCAATGAAACACAGAAAAAAAATATAACGGTCTCATCTGGGACTCAAACCCAGGACCCCTCGGTTTATGCAAACCAGCGCTCTAATTAAGGTGGCATTAGCTCAATTGGTTAGAGTCCCAGATACGAACATTACATTTTCTCTCTTTTTCCGTTTCATATTTAAATTGAGATGTGTTTGAAATTATCTATAATAATTAAACAATTATTACAATGAGGTTTATAAGTTTCAATAAGTTATTCCAATAAAAGTTATAAATAAAATGTTTTAATATTTGTAAATACGGTTTACTCCCTTCTCCCGTTTAACATTCAGCATTTCACACTCAATATTCGCAAGTTCATAATAGAACAATGTCCCATATTTACAGTGGTGTATTTCGTGTCGTATTATTCGGTTCTCTATCATTCAAACGATGAATATCACCCGACTGAATCTCACCACCCGGTGGCACACGGGCTGAATAGCGAATATGATCATTTTATTATAACGCTCGCATACGAATCTGAAACATTCCCATCCAACGAATAATACTGGTCAGTTTGATGACGGGACGTACCGTGAAACTTGCCAGTAGTCTCGTGTACCGAATTAATTAATCGTAAAGTGCGCTTTTAATTGAACTAAAACCAATTCCACCGATCTGGAAATGTTCGAGCACGTGACCAATCGATTTAGATTGAAAATAATTGAACACTTAATCGATAATTGTTACGAGATTTTATCGGTACTTAATATTGCTTAAAAGTTAACAGTTTTTAGTTGACGAAAAGTGCATTCCATATAAAAAGTGTACATCACAAATTCCGTAGATTTATTAATTTAATGTTGAATATTCCAATTTAAATACTAATTACGTCAATTTGATGAAACAGCTAAATTTGATTACGCTGTCCGATAGGCGGATTGTCTTAGATCTTGTTTTATTAAATAAAATAAATATAATTTCTTCAAACGATTGGTATTCACTTTGTGGCATCATTATTAATAAATGAATTTAAAAATATACTTTGTGAATATATATATTCATACATTCCTGATGATGAAAACATCGCTTTTGAAACATGTACATATCAATGTACATTTATAAAGTGATGAATAATTAGTACATTTTTAAATTCATTTATTAAAATTATTAATTATGGTTGACAGCCCAGAAAATTACACAAAAATAAAATTATATTTATCGACCAGAAATATGAGACAAAATGCTACCTTTAACTGCGACATTTTAAAAATAACCTCTTAGGATTACACACCTATAAATAGATTTCATAATGAGGAACTCCAGTGAAAAGTATAATGACTTTAAAAATGTATATTCATATAGATCAGCAAATGCCGATTCTGAATGTATAAGTTTCATTATACGTAGAAATAATTAATTGTGATTTAAAGGGAATGAAAAATCATCCCATCGAAACACCTTATTATGTTGGTACCATTGCATTTGGAACATCTGACGTCACGTGCGCATTCTGTTCTTGGATTAGTATGGACATTTTTATTTTTCTATTGTATTTTGTATTTTAAATATGATTTTTTCTAGTTTTGGCGAAATTTAAACCTAATTTGAGTGACTTTAAGCTCTATAATTGTTATTTAATATGACAAAAAAACTATTATTAATGAAAGCAATTAGAGTATTTATGATCAAACCAATTATCAATATGGATATTATGATAATGTTAATGTTCAATGCTATTATTATTCTTTGAGTTAAAGTTTCTAAAAATGTACATAATTTTCCTACTTACGTTTAGTTATGATTTTCTATGAATAGAATATAAAATTATGTACGGTAGAGCTTATCCTTGTTTTGACATTTGACATTCTAACCTCAAAACTGATCAGAACCAATAAGCCATAGATTTGGTGCATTTTGGCGGGCTTTGAAAAGTTGAAACGTTCAAAATTATTTTATCTATGAAAACTCGCTTTAGAAAAAGAAACGAAATATACTGGTAGGTACTTAAGTTTGAACGTCAATGCTGATTTTTTTTTTTAAATGTACTGGAGTTTCTTATTTTGGTATTACGTTTGGAAATGTAGTCGATACATTCGGAGATTCCGTATTAGTGAAGAAACCAACTCTTTATACCATCGGGCCAATGCAAGAGCCGCGAATATGCAAAAGCATGCTTTCGAGATACTGTTGCTTGAGGTATTTTTGAACTAGTGTCAAAAAACGATTCATGTTAATTTTAATTTTTAACGTATACGACGTTGGTTTAGTAACAATATTAATCGATTTTTGATGCCAGTTTGGAGCCATCAAACCTCTTTGACATTTAACTGACGATATAAATTTAAAATAATAAAATTTACGAGATTACCAATCCATTTTATTTACGTCATTTTCTTAATCCTTATTTATTTTTTTAAAATTATTTTACACTAATTACATATTTAATTTACAATTTTTCTTTTTTTTTTAAAATACATTTTACACGTTTTTAACTCGTGCGTTACGCGTTGTACCTTATTTCATAAAAAAAACACGTATTTCTTCTACCATTGTTACTACAACAAATACTTCACAGAACTGTATTATTTATTTTATTGTATTCATTTTTCTATTTATATTGTATGTGATATGGCAGACTGGGTTTGCACTACCCACCCAGTCCTGCTGGATTAAAAACTTAAATAAAATAAAAAATAAATATCATTTTCATGTAAAAGCCTGTTAGGGTGTAAATAATTAAATAAATAAATATCGTAAAACTTATAATGCCAAAGCTCTGCCTTTCGGCTCTAAGTAAGTTTTCAATACGCAACGACCAAAACATGTCACGGACTAAAAATAAGTAAATCTTCTTTTTAAAATGTACATAGCGTTAGATGACACGAAAAGGATTCTAGATTCAAAACGCCGCATCTTCAATCTTAGCAAAAAATTTCTTAACGCACATTAAAAACTTGCTTTCCGCGAACAGTGGCAAATCCCCAAGTTAGAAATCTTCTTGAAGAAGCAGTCTCTTCGAAAGAACCACATCATCTTCTGTATTCAATTTGCTGTTAATACAATGTAGATACATGAATACGAATATTCTAATATTACACGTACTTGATATTTTCAACTTAGTTCTTCAAAACGACAAATTTGATACACGAGTATACATATTTTTTTTTAATGTTTCAGATCTCGGGGAGGGTGGTAGAATTCCACGAGTTCCATATATTATGCTAATATGTACATCAAAATATAAAAATATTGTGAGGGAAAAATTAATTTAAGTACCTACTTTCAGCAGATCATGCGTTGATAGGTAAAACGTATTTTATTTTTCTTTGTGTTATAATATCTTCAGATTTTCTTTCAATATATAAACTGATATTTTCGTTTCCTGTTTTTCACAAATTTATGAAAAAATGCTGTTTTTAAAAAGTCACACAAAAATATATTTTTTTTTAGAATTTGTAGCAAATATGGTGGGTTGCTCGCTGAGAAAGAATTTCAACACGTGAAAGAAACCTCCTGCAATATATTAGACAGAAAATATTTTTTAATATGTTGGTATATATCAACGCATTCTATCCACAGTACTTACATAGTTATGTCAAGTTAGGTACTCTAAAAATGCGAAATTTGAATTTTTTTTCTCCTTTTGACTAAAATACTTCTGAAAATATTTAAGTAATCCTTTCGAAATTCGTAAAAATTCTTAAAAATATCTTCTTCAAAATCCTTTATCATATAACTGCAATATTTAAAAATCCAAACGTGCTTCTGTAAAGAAATAGATTTTGAGATAGATTTCTTTAGAGGGGAGAGGGAGGGGGAATAATATTATCGGGAAAGATTCCAAAAATTTATGCTGATAGACGAGCAACATGTTTCCGCTTCCTTCTTTTTTAGCATTCTTCTCGGGGTCATAATACAGTATTCCCTTAAAATAAACGATCTTGATCAGTTTAACACATTCACTTGTTGAGTTTCAAATAAAACTATCACATAATTTCAGCGCTATACTAAAACGGTGTTTCTTACAAGAGCGAGTCCGTTCGCGCGACATTTATTTTGCATGAACACGAGTTTTTTGTGTTTATTTTATTGCGTACTTATTTTATCGTTTTATTAGTGTTATTATTGTAGCGAGGCGTAATGTAAATATTATTCAGTTTATTTTAAGGAAAACAAACACAACTACTTTTATGGAGCGTGTTGAAGTACTATTTTCTTTTTATTCAATTTATCAAGTCGGTAGCAATAGTTGAGATGTGAATTTGGAACGATGAAATACTTTTGTAAAAAGGTTTTTCTGAAACTGAGTACAAGGTGGTCGGTAAAAACGTATTTATTTTAAAAATAAGCTTTTATAGAAATTGAATATAATGAAACCACAGAATAAAGAAGGAGAATTGCGATTTTTTTTGTATGAAAAATTAGGGAGATCAGATCAATCAGATCAAAATAAGAGTACTCAACGGAGTAAATTTGCGATTTACTCAACAGAGGCTTAGTACTTTCCTTAATACTAAATCACACAAAATCGGAAACTTCGTAAGGAACTTTTTTATTTTAAATCACTCTCTGATTAGGTAGGCACTCAGCCAAATCTTAAATATCGTTTCTGTATTCTGGTCATCACTACTTCTAACTGTTGTTTCAAATAAATGAAATGGCGACATATAATGTCAGACAGTAAAAAAGAGACATTGTTGAATGTGTGTCTCTATCTAATAATCAAAAAGTGTTTTGTCATTCGCGGACAATAATTTTCACTTAAATCTACATCAATTCAGTGAATGAAACTAATTTAAACAAGTTTTTTTTTATTTTTTAAAACAATTTTAAGCTCCCTAATTTATGTACTAATTTTCGTGAGCTTACGTAATGATAATTACGTCCCTAGAGCTTGGAAGGGGTATTTATTTTAAAAACGTGAATTTTTTTTCCGTCACCCCAAGGAACGAGTAAAAATGATGTAATATTTTATCCTTATTTAATAACGTTAGTTTATTGTTCTACAAATAAAGTTAAATAAATAAATCGAAACAATGTACAAAGTAAACCATAGATGCCACATACTACGAAGTTAAAATAAAAATTCAAACGTACCAGAGAAAAAAAATATGAATTTTCTAAAAAAAAAATCGTTTTAGGCACGTTTCAAGTATCATCCCAGGGGTTAGTACCAGGTACCCAGTTTTTCCAGAGTTTTTAGCATCAGGGTGGGCAATAGGAAAACAGCTAATTAATTGATGACTAAAAATCACTTACCACAGACTTGGTAAGTTTTCGCTTAGAATGCCTAGTTGCTGCGGCTATAACCAATGTCGATAAGGATTTCCTATCCAAATAGCCGCTTCATTTATTCAAGTTACTAGAGGAAACACACAATTTCCGTATTTCTCGACCGCACGAAAGAAATTATAAAATAAAGGCAACATAATATGATAATTATTTCGTTAATAAAGTTATTCTAATTACTAGAGCTCCAACAGATGGCACTGATTGCTACATTTGTGATCTGTACCGAAAGGCACGGCCTTTTTCGACACTAACACAGACGAGTCGTTCCTTAAATGATCATCGCGAATATTTGTATTTTTTTTGCCGAATGAAATTAACATTTGAACATGACATGTGCGTTCATTTTTCATATTTAGTTCCTGCCTGTGATACCTCATAGTTGTGCGATCTATGCGTTGCTCGTCGCGCGGGGGCTGCGATTCTCAGTTAATACTTCAATCGGATTTTTGAAGTGTAGATTGGTTGAACTTGCAATAATTTTATAAATTTCATTATTATTATAATTTTTTTAACTTTATGCGTTTAAGGTAATGTAGGAAGTGCTTACGTGCCCACGTGTACGGCACGCTCTTGGAGGTACCCCACCATTTTGTTTTGTTTATGAATGAATATTATAGTTATAATTGTAATTAGGCCCTTCACCTTCAATGATAGAAATTATTTTATCAACCACCCTTTACTTATATATCTCACACGCGTATCTTTACAGAAGTTTTTCTCGTAAATTCGTATTGGGTGTCGTATTATATTACCGTACAATATTGGCTAGATTCGTTGTAGACAATTTGATACTTTATTGATCCGGGTGTAAGTTGTTCATCTCGAGTACCCACTCCGAGAATCCCAGCGGGATAACTGGATGTATGCTGGATGTGTACTGGATGTGTACTGGATACTGCGGAGCGTGCGACGATAGCGGATAACGCAATAATATCTATATACAAGACTGTATGAACTTATAATGTATTCATAAAGCCTTGATAATGGATACTGCTGTGTTACCCAGCGTGGTCCTCCCAGGCTGTTCTTCTTGCTTCCTTTGCTCGTACTGTTGAATATGCCATGGAAAACAGCCTTTTAATTAACACTTTAAGCTAAAAAAATAACACTTTCTATCAAAATGGATTAATATTATTTGAGATTAGGTCTTTCATATATAAAAACATATGTTATAGGAAAATTATTATTATTTTTAAAGATCAAACTTCAAAAATTTTGGCTTACTTTTTTCACTTTATATTTTCGGCCAATACGTATATGCCTTTCAACTTCACTTGACGTAACTTTTTGTTGTTGTTTGTTCTTTGTTTAGCTATCATCGATCCCAATTACTTTGCTCTTAATTAGTAATTTCATGAGCCTGTTCATGATGGAGATTTATTTGTGAGATACTAACAAAAAAGAAGGAAGCGATACATATGTCCCGAATGATCTATTTTTTGTTGTATAAATTGATAAGTAATGGTTCAATTCGAAACGATGTTTTTGTAATATGAAATTACTAATTTTTATATATTAATAAATTAGGAAAAATAGGAAAAGTTATTGGTTTAGTGTTAGGTATAATATCCAACGTTTTAATTTCAAGCCTTTTGTAGGCCACTGACATATCTCAATTAAATTATCGCTATTCGATCCTGCTGCATTTCGCTTTCAAATTGTTAAAAATTGTCTGCCAAACTTTTGATTGGATTAGTTTCAACGCAGTTCTGTCACGCCTGTCCAACGCTGGACCATCGCTGTAAACCATGCCACCTGTCCATATGGATTACTGTAGTTACAAATAACGATTGATGGCCAGTAATTTAATCCGACGAATAATGATTGAAGCATCGCGAGGCTTTTAGATTAGATTGGATGGTATTGGACTATCATTCATTAAAATCTTAGTTATTTGACTGTGGTATTTTGGAGGTTTCACTAGAAATACAAGCTTCTATGTGTACCATTAATCTGACAAAATTTTAGAATTCTTCCTACTCTCATAAAAAAAAGCTTAAATTGCTGCCTGTACAATGATAGTAGACTGCCGAGGGATTTGACTGAGTTTGCGGAATGTTGAACTCGCGACGCCTAGGTTGGAACAAGGCGCTTTGAGGCATTCGACTACGGCTGAGGTTTTGATAATGAAGTCGTAAGAATCACCAGTTTTAAAAACATTTTTATTATTTTCCAGATAATTTTAATTTTCGGAAAATGTTAAGGGTTGGTTGTTTTGTCTGTGGTGTAGCTAAAACATAAGTTTTTATTTATTTATTTTATGGATTTCACCCATTAAGGGCGATCTTGGCCATGTTTAAGAGGAACGGCTGCGCGGCCTGTTTCATACAAAACTTAATTTTGGATTTGAGGCCAAAATACCCACCCAAACTGAATGATTATTTTTTAAATTAAAGGTATAGTAAATATCTAGTACGGATTAGAAGTATTTTATTTTTTTATGTGTTAAATTATGAAATATAGGCCATTAAAGAAATTATTTTTTCTTGATTTAAATCCAACTTCAGAAATTATTTGCGGTTTAACTGTAGTTTTGTTTGATTTGTCATATCTATATGTAAACATGATTTTTTTTACATTTTAAAAAAAACATTTTTTCCGGTCGATGTTTTAAATTATGTACGGAAAATTTGTGTTCCAACGTAAATTAGTCATTTTAAATTAAAATTTATGTCCATCATAATGTCAATTTTAATACTTTTTAATTTTTAAATTTATATTTTCATAGTAGAAGGGGTGACTTATTTTTTTTTTTATCACCACCAACCTTCAAATAATTGTCAAAGTTGTCCCCAAAATCATGAAAAAAATATTTCTTTAATGGACTATATTTCATAATTTAAAAAATAAATAAATAAAAGACTTTTAACCCGTACTATATATTTGCTATACATTTTGATTTTTAAAAAATAATTCGGTTTGGGTGAGAATTTTGGCCTCAAATCCAAAATTCAGTTTTGTATGAAACTGTCCGCGCAGCCGTTCCCCTTAATCAGTTAGCTTTTAATAGTACAGATTGTTCTTAAATTTAGTTTCTTTAAAACAGGATATAAAATATTTGGGCAAAAAACAGAAGTTAAAATCAGTCGAAATTTTAAAATTTTAACTCTGTTCCAACATTTAAGGCCTTCCGTTTTAATGTTTTTTTTTACGTTTCACCAATTTTTAATGGCAGGTGGTGGTAAACGATTGAATAATCACAGGTTTTAACTCCTGAATAGCTGCACCACAAACGAAACAACCATAGTTTAAATAATATTACTCCCATTGTGCCATATCTTGGTTAGTTAAACGAATTCACCACCAGGCACTAAGCCAACATTTATGCAGCCATAAATATGTATGTACATCTTATATAAAGTGTTAAACTTGGTTTATTCCATTTCCTTTTTAAAAATAGTTGAATAATCTATTTGGGTTCCCCGTGCGGAAGCACTGCATAAAAAACCGGAACAGAAGTTCAGGAAGCTGATGAGGTCTTTTAGCAGGCTAAGGCCAGCTCTGCATTAAACTGTAACTGTATGCTGTTGCAGTTCTGCCATTTTCACCCTGTTACGTGAGATAGAGCTGTAAATGGTTTTGTGCACAATGAACTGGACAATGACTTCTGCCAAATCGTGAAGGGAATTCTATACGTGGTTATACCCCTTTATCAGCAATACATTATGTCATCCTGTTCTGTAAACGCTTTTCAGACAACGTACGTTACGTACTCGTCCTGCATGTTCTAAGATATTATCATATATTGAATTATATCTTCTTGGTAGGTTTTTTAATTAAAAAAAAGTTGCGCACGCAATGGTGAAATTACGTTGAAGATTCAATTTTTTTTTTGTAAATCTAGTGCTGAAGATAAGTACCTACATAAAAGTGAAACGATTAGCGATTACAATTGGTGGAATAATTAACAAAATGTTATCAGTAATTCTCTGAAACAAAAACCTACCTTGTACCTACAATATTTAACATAATGCCAAACATAAAAATCGAATCTAAATTTGCAACTAAACTCAAATAAATGCCGAAAAGGTGGTTAATAGATCTAGAATGGTTATATTGATATGATTGTCCATAGGCAACATTATAATATGTAAATGTTTAATTAATAATTATTTTTATCGAAATTTAAAAAAAAACTCATTTTAATATTTAATCATTGTAGAAAATAATATTAACATAACCTAAATAAAATATAAAAAAAGAAAAAAATTACAGAAAATAAAAAGATTTCAGTCGCATCTGGGACTCGAACCCAGGTGCTCTGCCTATCCAGTGTAAACCGCTTAACCAACTTAGCTAATGAGATCAGTTCAATTTATGCCATCTTCACCGATATCATATATCAAATTCAAGATTTGTTAATATTATTCTTCCTTTTTTTATATGCGCATGGAAAATCATATCAATATTAACAAATCTTTTATTTGAGATATATGATATCGAAGAAGATGGCATAAATTGAACTGGTCTCATTAGCTATGTTGGTTAAGCGGTTGCCCCGGATAGGAAGAGGACCTGGGTTCGAGTGCCAAATGCGACTGAAATCTTTTTTATTTTCTGTAATTTTTTCCGTTTTCATATTTCATTTAGGTTATGTTAATATTATTTTCTACAATGATTATAATATATCAGTGTAATTTTTGTATAGCTTGACTTGTGTTTTTAAAATTAGTGCTGGTATTTGTTTATAGGATATATTCTATACTTCTTGCATTATCATCGAACCTACTGATACTCCTCAGATACTATTTAATCGTTTGTAATATTTTATTTAGTATATTTATGTTATATCTTACTCTAATCGCTTTATTTGAATATATTATCATCTCTATGTATTTGTATTCTTCTACTTCTTTTTTCCACATATTGTATCGTAATTTATTGTTGTATTGTATGACTTAGTGATACAACTATTAAATTGTCTTGCCTCAAACTGCACTGATATGTAAATGTTTTATGGCATCATTATTACTATAACTAATAAGAAGTACTTTGTTTGCACCACTATTTTTAATACATAAATATCTACATGTTTCAGAAGCAAAGCTTTCCTCATCAGGAAAAAACAATAAAGTATATTAAAAAATAATGACAAGTATAGACAAATAATTAAAATGTATCAGAATATTAGTAATAATAAGATTTTTACGTTTTTATTATTTGTCTATGTCATTATGTTTTAGTATACTGTTTATCTTGATGGGGGAAGCTTTGTTTCTGAAACATGTAGATATTTCGATACTTTAGTTCAATAGGGAAATAACTCAAAATTTCTGGGTTTTGAGTTAATGATGAAAAATTGTAAAGAAACTCTCCCTTCTCATATTTCAATAAAAAAATAAGTCTAATTCGTCCTAATTATGTAGTCAGATAATTCTTTGTAGAATTATAATGAAATCAGCAGATTCTTAGTCCAATGAAGAAACTTGTCAAAAGTTTCCATTTGGAACATAATAAATGTAGCCATTTACACCTATGATATGGTAGGTTGATGAATTACTTACATGCTGCATGTATTGTTATGTTATAGGCGGACAAAATAACTTGACATCGGTGCGATGTCTTTATGAAAAAAATTGAAATACAGTTTTCTCAAAATGAGGTATTTTGAGTTAGTTCCCTATTGCACCAAGGTATCGATTTATATATTAAAAATAGTGGTATAAACAAAGTTATTTTTATTAATTATATGATAATAAAAAATTTAAAAATGAATATTTTTCTAGTTTTATAATCTTGCGGTGTCATTTTTCTCTTATGGAAAACACGTAACATTAACACGAATTGACTATTAGAATTAATGACATATATCCATGTATTTGATTTGCTTAACAATCACGCTACTACCTTCAGGGGTAGGAAAGCAGGATGTAACGCCACACAACTCTGTATTGGCACACACTCCTTTAATCATTTATACAATGTTCCACAAGTGCGTCAAATACTTCAGTTTCAGTGTCGATAGATCGACGTTTATTGAAATAACGTAATACAGTTTCATACGGCATGTTTAAATATAAGTACAAAATGTTACATAATGAATATATTGTACGGTTTATATTACCTACCTAACTAGGTGAAACCTTTTCTGAGGTAGGTGACTGAAGGTGCAAAAAAATATTTAAGCGTGATATTATGACAGATGCATTGTTAAATTAAAGGAACTATTTTCTTCGTCCATCTTCGTTGTCCAAGGCTCTTCGTTCACTAACATTAACGCAGTGCTTTCTGATCCTCTCTTTCATACAACAATATTATAAACTCGGTTTTTCCATTGAAAGCATTAAATATAATTACTTGATGAAATAACTAAATAAACTAAAACTCTCAGATCGAAGAATTATTTCCGATTCTATATAAATCTTCAAAATTGTAAATGGTAATATAGACAGCCCTGATTTAATTAACCTCTTTCAATTTAATATACCTACGAGAGCTACTCGTTCCAAAATCCTGTTTAAGTGTAACAATTCCAGGACTGAGCATTACTCAGCAATTAGCTCATTATATTAGCAAATACTCGCTTGTACCTAGATTACATGAAGTTGGTAATAAATATGAATCTATTTAACTAAATATAAATACAGAAAGGCTATACTACCATATTTTTTAAACAAAATGAATTTAACCTAAGTCTACTTACATGTTTTACATGTACGCATATCTCTTAGTTTTATATCCTTCGTGAAGATGTATTCTTTATATTCATTCTGATGTCATTGTACGATCTTAATACCACATTTATTTAACTGTGATATGCAATTATTGTTTATAGTATATTTATACCGTTGATATTAAATAAATATTACTTTTAACTCACTTACCGTGCGCAATTAAATCTTTCTATATATTACATACTTCTTTCGTTCAACCTGCACACGAAATACAACCCCACTTTTAGATATAAGCACTGCAACGTCAGCATACAACAGGCAACACAAATTAAGGTTTTCATTTCCGGGCCTAGACCAAACTTACAGCTCTTGCTTGTATTTATCCATGTACATCGTACACATTGAACAACCATGCTGATATTACGCAACCGTGAAATGTACGTGTGGTGATGACTTTTTCGATAAAGTAAAGTGATATTATGGTATTCTTTACAATAAATATGACTTGATTACATACGCCAAGATCGGCTAAAAACGACGGAGACCAGGCCCTGTCATCATGTCACTTACCAAATTTAACCAAGCGTTTGTAGTCAGAATTTGATTTTTTTCGTCCTAAAGGAGCACAGAATGGGAAAAACAATCACAGATCATTAACAATGGTATTCGACTGTTTTAGGAAAGGATTATGGATTAACAGGAGTCAAATTCAACTACTAGTTAAACAATCTTATTAATCTACAAGCGTATATCATCTGGAACCGGCGACATCTCCAATATCTATGCATTATTTTATTAAATTTTAAACAACACATTTATTTACGATTACCAGTGAAATCAAAGAAATATTTCATTATCGTTTGAAAAATGAAACGGTGAGTAAACTGAAATCGTTCCAATTAAATAATATCTCAAGGAATCATTACGTAGAATGATGACATTAACATTGAAAAAAAAGCTTTTTTTTATAATGAAACACACGTCGAGTTTTATACTGTTCGTTGTCACGTTAGTCATCAGAATACATCGTAAATAATGATAAATGTTGGTTTGATTTCACAGATAAAGACATAGTTATAACAATCAAGATTATGATATTTATTATACATGAATAGTTAGTTGTTTGTTTCTGCAGAATACAGTTGAAATCAACAAACAAGCGAGTCGGCTCCACTCCTCCGCAGAGCTGTAACAACTAAAGTTTTAATAATGAACTAAGTAATAGTACTTGGACAAGTACCGGATAGTCAACAGAAACACCATGTAATTGTTTGTATGAGAGAGTACGAGAAATTGTGTAGCTTCGCAATCATTGTATAGTTAGTAAACTTTCCCCAAATTATTTCTGACATTATTGCAAAAGACCGGTACTGTACGTACAGTGAGTGCCCAAAAGGCATATGTGTGGTCTCATTATAACTTGGCCATTCAGTAATGCGATGGTCAATCAAGAATGCCATTAAATTTCTGTTGCAATCTCCCGGGAATCACTGTTTTAATAGGAGTAATATTACTCTACACGGGGGAGATCTTCCATTATACGGGAATAAGCTTAACAAACAATGTTTTAGTTAATAAGCTCATACAAACAGAAAACATGCTGTAACATAATAAAACTAATTCGAATAATGAGAAAACATTGCTTTCAGATACGGTTCATGATATTTCAGGTAGAGTTTTCGTTTAAAGTAGGTAAGTACAAAGAATGTTTTCTTACCCAATTTATTAAAGCTAATTAGAATAACATCATCAAAACTTTTTCTCGAAAAAAATTAACATCTTCTCAGTTTTGTTCAGCGGCAATAAATGGATAATGAACACAACCACCTAAATATGGATGCAACTTTAGGTATTAACGGTCCTGTAAAGCTTAAGGGACTCAAAAAAATGATAATTTTAAATCAGTAAAGGGCGTCACTCATTAATAGTAGATAGTAAGTTATTCAAATTCTTTGATTAAAAACAATGAACTTCGAGATACATAAAAATACTCACGGCTTCAATATTTTGCCTGCCAATGTTGGATGATGTGTTTCTCTTCCTCTTTTTTAAGTCGAAGATTCGGACAGCATTACAGAGTCCACCATCTGATGAGACACCCCACAAAACTATCCGAGACCTCGACTAAAGGAAGAGGGGAAGCGAAATACGTATCAATACCCGCGTGAAAAATACTTTTTTAATTTGAAATAACAAGTCTGTCGAGAGTAAAGTTTTCGCAGCCGCGATGTAGTTATTGTCATAAAAAAGCTTGTTCTAAGTTTTATTTGGAATCAACAGCAAGGAGAAAAAGGCCAATATCTCCAACTGTTAAGAAGTAAGTGAGAATGAGACTGCCTAACTACATAACCCCTACAAAGTTTCGAATTACTGTTTGTATGGCGAAGTACTTACCAAGTTTTCTGCTAACTCGCGCGTGTATTGTCGTCTACGACTTTATTCAATTCTCGTCCGTTTTGATGATGACATTAAATAATAATAATCTTGGCATCTAATAAACAACGCAATATAAATTCAAATTAAACTTAATGCCTTAAAACGAGTTAAAAAATAAATAAAATTACTTCAGAATTTTTATTGTAGTTGATAAAGCGCTAAATAAATCTTCTGTTTCATTGGAAAAGTGACTCTTTAACAATTTCAGTTGCCTCCATAAAAGCTTTCCCGAAAAACAATTTTATGTTTTACAGCAGATAAGTGAGTTAAATGGACATATCTCGTAAACTGGATGGGAAGGAAAGATAGCGTTCACAAGCTCCGCCAATAGTTATGAAAGCTCGCCTCCCCGGCGATACTTAATGTCTCCCATTTAAGGTAACTAGAATATTTACTAACACGTGAATCGCAAAATCCTATTAGTTCGTCGTATGGAAATTATCCGGGAATGGAGAACAGGACGCAGGAAAAACGATTTATCTGAATTAAAGTACAATTAACACAAATAAATTACCATCACCCGTCGCTTTAATAATTATTTCAGTTGCCACATTATAATATTTTTGTGGATGCCTTAAGAGGAACGACTGTGCGGCCTGTTTCATTCAAAACTTAATTTCAGATTTGAGTCCAAAATACTCACCTCTTCAAAAAGTATAGTAAATATCTAGTACGGATTACAAGTTATTAATAATAAATATATTAAAATAACCATTACACAAATTTGCCGTACATAATTTTTTTTTTTTTTTTTTTTTTATATTTTGTTTTTATTTTTTTATTTACGTGATCATATTTACATAGCAAGTATGTTATTTTTTTTAAAACGAAAAAAATCTCAAATAATTTTCTAAGTTGCCTCTAAAATTATGTAAAAAAAAAATTCATGGCCTATACTTCATAATTCAAAAAAAAAAAAAAAATCTCCATACGTTCTAGATATTTCCTAAACCTTTAATTAAAAAATATATCATTCAGTTTGGATGGGTATTTTGGCCTCAAATCCAAAAGTAAGTCATGTATGAAACAGGCAGCGCAGCCGTTCCTCTTAACCTTCGCTGAATTTAATGAAAAGCATTTCAAACGAAATTAAGTGGAACATACTTTTCATTTTCCTTTATGACTCCTGATATAGCATCCTCTGGTCTTAGGATATAGTATAAAGAGAGAATCAAGTTGGAAAATGCCCGTCTGAATAGCACTGTGATCTCGCTAGGAGACTGTATTAGCGACTTACTTTTAGCTTTATTTAACACTTTTATTAAAGAAAATACCCTCCAGTTTACTTTGGATCTAGTTATCTTTGTGAAAGTTCATGTTTATTGCTAAATAACTTAGTTACAAAGTGAATCAAGCTAAGTTATGTTTTAATTAATAAATTAAAAATAATTCATTTTAACCTTCTTCACATATGTGAGAATAATATACATGTTATGTTTGCACCCCTTTCCGGAACGGAAGGTGCTATCTGTACCGCCCTACTTGGAGAAGACAATTCAGAATTGAAACGTTGTATGAAAGGCTATAGTAATGTTCGTTGAGCAGATCTGAATAGTTAGGTTCTTTCCGGCCTACCTCTTAAACATTTTCTCCCTCTCCCTACTTCAACCTCACAATATTCCCAAATTAAGGTTCCGATTATCCCACTTGCTCCGGGCGGCTGGAACTGCGTGAAATTTCATAAAAAATGCATTTAAAATCCGTGTTTTTGTCAAAGATAAATCAGCGTAAATATTGTTAACAGATTCAAGATAAGTTTTCCGAAACAATTCATCCGTTTTGAGTGATAAATAGAGCGGAAATTTCCTAAATAGATATATTTCACTTCCCGCCGACGTAAGGCGATACCCATTGTTCTCTGGCAGGCGAGGTTATGTACAAACTGTCGATAAATTATTGTGTCGATGATTTCAATTCAACTTGAACAATCTATTATGTATTGTTGCCAATCTTAAATGTTGTTCAATTGAAATTTGATATCCTATCGTGCCAACGAAATTGAGTAAAAAAAAAGAATCCGTTCAGTTATAATTTCATTTCATTGCAGATATCAATGATTGCGGGGTTTTTTAAATTTTATTTTTCATATTAGGGAAGAAAAATCTATTTTTCCTTTTTTTGGATAAATTTTTTACTGGCCGTATTTATCTTTTATGCCATGAAGTTTCAACCACATGGTGAAACGTCGCCGAGCAGTAAGCTATTCTTATATGTGCCACCTTGCCATTGATTGGTATTTTTATCATGCTCTCAATAACATGGCGCAAGCACTAATATGGTATGATCATGTCTTCTTATTTCTCAGGTATTTGCAAATATCAAAGTACCGTGAACGCATTAAAATTTTGAGCTTCAAATGGCGACGTTAAACTATAATCACCGTATAGAATAAGTTGTCAAAAATTCATGACGCCATAGCTTATCGTTAGCTTAAATTTTTTGATTTTGTACTTTTATTATTTTCTTCAATCGTTCAGTTAAAAATTATATATGCAATTATATCCACATTGTCCTTAACCACCGAATAAGGATGAAGGCATCCCATTGTTGTTTATCCTTTGACCTGATGTTTACTTTGTGGTCACGTTCTCTTTGGTAAAAATACAGTTTTAGCTGGAACCCATTTAATTAAGGCGGCCATGCTCCAACATGCTAATGTTTAAACAGTAGTAGTTAAGTACTCATTAGCAAGTACCTACCCAATTAAATAGTACTTGGATGTGGTGTTTAGATAATAATCTGTATACATTCCAAGTAGGCACAGTCCCACCCCTTTAACCGTATAATGTGTGATTATACTCCTGTTTGCCTCTCGCTAATCGTATGCAAGCCGCGGGGTTCATCTTTATGAGATTCGTATGGGGGTATGTATGTAATAGCTAGGGGTAGGTTTCTCAGTATGCTGAAGAAGACTGTGTTATCGCAGATTATTAAAAAAACAACGCAGCGAACTTGCGGCACTGTAGCGCTTGACTGTCAAAATAAATCGCTATGCTTATATTAAGATTAAGTACATCGCTTTTAGATACATAGAATCTTTGTAATCAAAAAGACATTTGACTTTTATAATTATAAATAATTTCTTCCCAGTTTCGGAAATTCTAGAATTTTAGAATCTCTCATGCTTCTATGAATACGGGCACGAATCTTACAACTAAATACTAAACAAAATACTTATTCTGAACAAAATTAAGTGATTATATATATGAGGTTCATATTTCCCAAGTGAAGTCAGTCCAATATTTTGAAAAAAATGAGATATGAATGACACATTTCTTAAAAAACTTTTTTGAAAATATATTTTTAGAAATTAAAAACCTAATACTCATAGTGCAGTCCGTGAACGTTGAAAAGCTGTGCCTACCCTAAGAAAAACATACCATAAAAAAATCGACAGGTGTCTGATCAAAATGCATACTATTCACGAATTTTATGAGGAACTTATGCGTTCATTTATTCAGCTGACCACAATAATCAGTGGAAGATGGTAATTAAAATGTTATCTCAAATATTAAATGCGCAATTCATACCCCCCCTTGAAAAACTACACTCAACCTACCTCTGGTCATAGAGCAATGCACGCAACTGCCAATATCATTATTCTACAAAAAAAAGACATCTTTAAAATATGTGTTAGTTACAAACTAAACTTATTCCAGATGGGATTTACTCGAAATCGACCAATGAGAGAAGTGCATTTCGTCAAATTATAGCACCTGACCGAAATTACTTGCCAAGTTTTTGTTTTAGTAACGTGTTGGAATTAAATTTATAACATTATAAGTATTTGTAACTCATCACGAATCTACTCGCTTCACCCGCGATGCCAGAAAAGGAGATTCCAGAAAATATATTCATTCGACACCCAGAATGCTGGAAGAAAAATGTGGTGAAAATACAACGATAAGTTTTCTATGTTACTGTCAATTTCACTTAAATAATAATATTTTCATGTGATTCTCATCTTTCCCGTATTAATTTAAAAACGAAAATCAACACAATTAATTTACTGTGTTTCAGTTCAATTTGTAGAACTCTACATTAATTAAATGTTTTTAAATTTAATAATAACTCTTATTATTCAATTAAAAAACGGTAAATTCATAAAATGAGTTTTGCCAGGTAATTATTAATACGCGTGACGGCTGTTTTGCCTTTCTAGGGTATTCATCGGCAAAAAGCTGTCACGCGTTGTAATTACAATTACTCAGCAGAACTTTTTTAATGAGTAAACTGTTTTTTTTATTGAATAAGAATAGTTATTATTAAATTTTAAAACATTAAAAAAAATACAATTAAATTTCATCTTTAGCTGCAACATTCGCCATTAGTTTATTTAATAGGTTTTACAAATATAACTCAATCCAAAATTGTTTCTTTCAAATACAGTTTGTTCTTTATATCACTTCCAAAAACTATTTACTACAAACGGAAATTAAAAAAAATATATATATTATTACACCATTATCATCCTTTTCAATATTTATATATTCATATATCGTGGAGTACAATATAATATATACAACAAAAATAACACAGCAATATTTAATATCCACTCCGAAGACAGTTTCTTGTCAATTGCCAAAAATTAGCTTGAGTGTAATAAAATCACAATGGAAATATAAGCCTCATTCACAGCCAGCCTCCCTTATGAGGCACCGTGTCTCTGGTCCAAAATAAAGACTCCCTTATCCAAACATTCTTTACCATAAATAGTTCTATTAATAAGGAATGGCAACGATTGAATGGCTGCTGAACATGACATCGATTTTATTGTTGTTTGACATGAACATGTTTATTTTACATTTCACGTAAAATTATTAGGATTTTTTTTCTGATGTATGGTATTGCACTAACCTCCCAATATTCCGATTTCTTTTAATACAAATTCCTCGTGGCTGTTTCCTCGAAAAGTGCATTTTCCATTGAATATAATATTTCCCTGACAAGGGAGAATTGCCCTTTGTGTCGTGATTTAAGGCTTTTCAGCGAACCCAACGCTTCAGGCTACTCGGTTAGGTTCGTGAGCACGTTTTTCTAACGGCACGTACTCGTACAAGACATTTCAATTATTTGAATTAATGACAGGACGAGTATATCAGTGTAGCCATTCTGATATTGCACCCCATTATGACATGTAGGTGTTTACTTCGGTTATTCAATTACTCTATTATGTCATCTTCTTTGAGGTAAAACTCATGAACTGTCATACTAATTGTATGGCAAATAGTGGCTTTTACTTCTAATGCGACAATTTATGGAATGCTTTGAAATTTTCAAAAAAGCGTCATTAATTGTAATTAATTATCATAAAAGGTTAACAATGTACACATTCGCCTACATTGTAAACATCTCACTCTCAAACTCTCAAGGTTCTCCCCTTTAATGGCACACATTGTGGTAGAAATCTCCGATGCCTTGACTCCTCGATTAAACTCAAACAAAGGGCTAATATATGGGAGCAGTTTTTGTACCTACTTTTTTTTAAATTTAGCAAAGCATAATTATTAATTACACAATGCTGTCACAGATAAATGACACAATATATCAAAAAAATCTACTTCAAAAAAATATGTGATTTCACCGTTTTCAAAATCAACAATTTTGAAACCAAAATGACAGAGCTGAGATAAATTTACACTTCCAACACAATTGCACTAAATATAAACTAAATTATAAATCCTTTTCACGTAGAATGTACCTGGGATGGCGGTTAATGTGATGGCGGACTATTCAATAATACAGTTTCATAAAGTTCCATTCTCTTCGTTAAGCCGCACAGAATGGGGCCGTATTGGATGCATGAATGTACGGTATTATTTCCATTTAATAGACTTAGGCTTTCCATTCGATCTTTGTATCGACCTCAATGGTATGGATTCCGCTCCACGCCAGCGTTCGCCTGAATACACCACCATTCAATTATTAAACTATTATAGCAGAGTTTCTTTCGATTCCAATCAAAATTTAATCAAGCCGCAGGATTCTGAATACTTCCAGCGCACGAATGAATAATTCAAAGTAACCATTCCTACTGTTTTCGGTGGATGGCGAACCAACTGACACCATATAATTAGTTTACCTACTAGATCAGTGATGCATAACTGGGGCACGCGGCCCGATACCCAAATTCATGTGGCCCACTTGAAAATAATATAAGTTAAAATCAACAGTATTTATTTATTGGTTTGACCTTTGGCCTAGAAATTTGGCGAGTATTCGATAAAAATTCGGTTTCTGGAAACATAAAAGTAACGGAAGTGAATTTTTAAGTATTTCTTAATTAATAGCAATCCTTCGAATTTCTGGGTAATGTAATTTAAATATTTTATGGTGTCCATTCTGTTTTACAGGGACGAAATTACCTCACCCAAAATTAAAACGCTATTTTTTACTTATAATATAAATGCTTAAATTTGTTTTGAACCATTTCAATTTAATATAATAATCGACCAGTTTCGGAAGTACTCTTCCCCAGTCAAGAATATATTAAGACTTTTTATTTATTTTAGATTAATAAAAATCGACAGAATTTATTGGATTGACCTTGGGGATGGATTTTTTTTTTCAACTGCGGTAAATTTCGTTTGAAAACCAATATTTATTAAATGATAGATTAAACCTTGAAGACATATTAAACGTTGTAGACCCAGGTTTACTCTTTCCTACCCCCTAAAAGATCCTCCGCATGGCATCCCCAAAGATGAATCAATCTACACTGCAATGTTGTAGTTCATTTAGTTGATTCTTTACAAAAGCGCCGCTATACGAATAATTCAATTATATTTTTTCATTATTGGATACCCTACCCCTTATGGCAAGAATACATCTTTTTAAAGAAAGACGGACATTCGCAAGTTACGAATAACCTGACAATATTTTAAAATCTCCTACTACCATCACAGTAAAAGGAAGATGTTTTTTTTTGTGTCATGCTCGAGGAATATTGTTATAAAAAATTATTTAAAATTGATAAATAGGTCCTCCGACCAAAAGGTTGTGCATCGCTGTACCAGATAGACACATCTGACGAAGTTTGCTAACCTGAGATGAGAGAGGCAGAAACGACAGATGTTGAATTTGTTTGGAAGCTTTTAAATAATATTTTCATTGAATTCAACTTTGATCAAACAAATGGCGTTTCAACAATGGGATCGGAGATACCGTTTGCGTTATAAAGTTTTTCCAAATCTCAGAGCTGAAATCTAAACACTTAATGAGGGTAGACTGGGTAGGTACCTGCTTGGAAAGTCGGATGCTAACTTACCTCGTTAATTAAAAATATATTGTCAACATTTCAACACTCACACACACTCGCGGTAGGTATAAACTTCTGTTTATGCTGTGAAAGAAATAATTTGAAAAACAACTGTTGTTTATAGCTACCCGGCTATTCAATGAGGTTCTCTGTATACAGATCTTATTGACAATTTACCCAATACTTATCAAACAATATGACCTTTTGTCATATTTATTTAATAAATATTTCAGAGCTCAAATCAATAGTTGAACGTGAGAGTTAAAATACGATTACAGAAGTTTAAAAAGAGTGTCTTTATTATTGTGAAAAAAATCTGATTGAAAGGCAAATTAATATTCGGAAAATTGATGAAAGCTTCACACAACCATTTAGATATATTCACGAGTTCATCATTATTCCATGACAAGTTGGTACATAGATAGATGGTGGGCGAAGTTAATTCCAAAATTCCGCGCAAACGCAGCGTCCCGTGAATTATTTGTGTCTCTATTTACGCCACAAAAATGTTAATAAACGCCAACGATTCCGGCGGGCGAAATGCACGTCGAGAATTTGAAACAATACCGGCGTAAAGTCGACGTGGAATCTGTCGACATGTGTTACTCGTTGTTTTGCTAAGCTACAATTAAACGCGACAGCTATTGTTGAAAAAACGAATGAAAAATTGGTAACTTTAATTTCCCCTGACATAATTGAGCGCTGTTGTGCAAAGCGGTTTCTGAAAGCCTAATGAAGAAAGAAAAAACAAATAATAATGAGAAATATTGAATAATTTTATTATTTTATAGTGCCGTATTCGTTATTGGATTACTTGTTGTTATATTCAGAAAAGACCCTTTAATATGTACAATAAATATATTTTCTTAAAATTGTTATTGAAAATGAATACATTTTACATCAATTTCAATACTACACATATAACGTTAAAAAAAGGTAAAAGTGTTATATGAAAATTATGCTTGAAAATGGTTTACACTCTAAGCTCCATATATTTTTTAAATTCTCTCATTATTCATTAGTCCTTTTAAATCCTTTCATTATGACAATATTTTGCGAATGGACTTTTCGATTTTTTTTTTGTAATCCGAGTGGGTCCTTTCATTAAATCCTTATTTTCTGAGTAGATCCTTTCATTGTATCAAGTGGATTTCCAGCAAAATTCTGAAGGAAAAGAACCGCTTCCTTAAAAAAATTTCACACGGGGGGCCGAACGGTGAAATTCAAACTTCCCTAATTTTTTACAAGGAATCGGTTCCAAAAAAAAGAAAATAATATCGACCATTTGAAAAATAAAATTGCTGAAGTATGTATTAACGACCAAAAAGGCTTAAATATACATAATGGATAACCTGATATCGAACCACTATATTCTAAGGAGACTCTATCAACATCTCGTCGTATTTGCTTTATTCCGATCAAAATTTGAGTTTTCATTTTTTTTACTCATTTTAGATGTATTTTATCGTTACGGCTTTTTATCTGATATTTACTTCTGAAAAAATCACGAGCTACGATTCAAAATTTATATGAAATTATCAAGGATTTTTTTCAACACGGTCTGCCCCTAAAAGACGTTTATAGTTAACTATACGAGGTGTGTTGAAAAGAAAAGGTGAATTTTGAATTTTCGCGGGGTGTGTACATTCGATTATCGATTTTTTTGTTATGTTGGTACACATATGTTTATCATATGTTAGCATTATCTGCCATTTTGGATCAGTGGTTTGTTTTTGACAACTGGAAAGGTTAGTCACGTTTTTGTGTGTTCTTCGATTTTTTACTTTAGGTACGTTTTCTGAGACATCATCAGTCCGATTGAAGTGAAATTTTAGATTTGCTTTATTTTCTATGTCCTCATTAGCTTTTCTCTAAAAAATCCAAAAAAATGATTTATTTAGCAAAAAATTGTTAAAAATTGTTAATCCTATGGTGGAATTTCCTAGTTTTGGTGGGAACTTAATAGCCGTTTTCTGGGGCATCATCAGTCCGATTGGAGTGAAATTTAAATTTACTTTGTTTTCTATGTCTTATCAGCATTTCTTCAAAAATCCAAAAAATCGATGTTTTTCGATTTTTTACTAAATTTTTTTTAGTAAAAAATTGAAGAAAAAACAAAACGTGACTAACCTTTCCAGTTGTCAAAAACAAACCACTAATCCAAAATGGCTGATAATGCTAACATATGATAAACATATGTGTACCAACATAACAAAAAAAACCATAATCGAATGTACACAGCCCGCGAAAATTCAAAACTCACCTTTTCTTTTGAACACACCTCATATACATGCACTTATCTCACAAAAATCTTCATTTCGGAGACCTGATTGTTGATACTACTGTTAAGTTTTTTTTGAACGTTCATCTTTATTTGCTGCTTTCAGCTGAACGACGCTTAACGGATGAATATTCCTGCATTTATTCAGTATTAATATCAATACGGATGCAAGAATCCAGGGTAAAGAAATTCACAGCTGAAGTTAGCAGCACGGTAGAATCATTAAAAAGTACAGTGAAAGTTTTCTTAATAGTTTAACGTAAGTGAGAAGCAATCTTTCCAAGTCCTTCAAAACAGTTTAAGAAAGAAAATAATATCATCAGGGGATTCACTAATAGCCATTTAACCTGGTGGGCTACGTGAAGGAAGCTAAAGAGTGCTCGGAGGAACGAGGAATGAATGCGAGACGTAGAAAACAATGAACGGAAATAAAAGAGGAGAATGAAGGAAGAATACGAAAGATCCCGAGAAACCTAATAAATTGGGAACGAGCCAGTCCACGCCTACTCGCTCGGAAATTAACCCCGATCGCTTCATTAGTTGCCTTTACACCAAATTGGGATAATCGTTACATTTAATTATTTTACACCACTTTGTTCCTAACTTAAAGCAATGGATTTTTTAATGCTGTGCTGGCTTTGCCTAATTATCACGTTCTAGACCATCGTAAATCTTTATGTTACTGTTTACGTCTATATTATTTTACCATTGTGTAATATAGACGCAAACATACTATGCTACTGTTGCTTATACTACAAAATGATAAAGTCATACTTGTGAGATAAAAATACGAATGAGCGGATTAGGATTAAGTCAAAGGTTGTGGACATTGTCATACCAATCTCTAACCTCTCCCCGGGACTATGCTGAGCACGTGGCACGACAGATGACTGTTGGAATTACTTGTCATCGGATGGCGTTCTTGGTTGGAAAAGAGAAGGAGGATATCCCACAGATCAGTTAATATAACTGCTGAATGGTGAAAACCAAGAATCGGCTAAACTGGAGAAATTGGAAAGCAACCTATTTTCAAAGCTGGGTGACAGAGACCGTATAAAGAGGAAGAATGTGAACTGTGACGCAGCCATAGGGTGAAAGAGAGGGCGGTGGAAGAATGTATTTCAATATGGTATATAAAAATACAGCATTTTATTAAATGTAAGCGTAAACGGAGTACCTTCAACTTGGGAACTATGTTTTTACTTACAGATACAAAAATACCGTGTTTTTACTTACTAACAGTGATGAAATTGCGATAAAATCAAAAATATACTGTTTTAAAAATAACATAAAACGATTAATATTAAATTATGTCTTCTATAAAACATAAGAAATTAAATACTTATACCAACTCCGCACCTCAGATTTACGTAAGATGAAAATATGTACCCTAGTTTACGTTCCACATAAATTTATGCAGCAGATTGCCACTTACAAGCGCGACGCGTTTCACCCGGCATATTATAATTAACAAATGGTTTTCCCGTACCGTTAAATATTTATTTCTAAACAAATCACATACAAATTTACGGGCTTGTTTCGCCCCGTGCTGTCAATGTCGCGCGCGAGTTTATCCCTTTTAATAATAATGCCGTTAGCAGGCGAATAGCGTAGCGCGGTAATCACGGGAACGGGGTTAATTTGTTAATGTGTTACACGGTGGAAAATTTTAATCCCCCCTCTGGCCCCCCGCTGCCAGCATAGCGTAGACAATAAACTGTATCATTTCTTTTAATAACAGGCTAGCGGCTTACGGCTAGCTACGACTGGCTACGGTTGGCTACGGCTGGCTATAGCTGGCTAGCGGGCTGGAAGGGGTAGCTCAGCTCCCCTGCTTTACGTTTCATTGGCGTTTAAAGAAAATGTATTTTAAAGAATGGACGGCTATGAATAACGTTTACTTTCCATCGTTAAACATTGTATGGTGCAAGTAATTGTTGGAAAATAATTCAAATTTGGATTTCGTCTAGTGTTTTTTGGTCTTAAGGCTCTTTATTGGCTTTAGACTCGCAGAACACAAATGCATGTTGAAATTGTAATATGGTCGCAAAAGTGGACAAATTGATGCAGATACTTCTAGATAGTGGAATTATTACTTATATGGTTTCCTGTGCTTTATGTTACTTCTGTGCATGAGAATAAGAATACATTCGATTAACCATGAATATTTGTTATCATTTTGAATTGTGCCACGTGAAAACGGGTTGCTTCTACGACTCATTCTTATATTCAACAGCTCGGCTGTGGAATTATTTGAAGACCCCTTCTTCACTCCTTCCTTTTCTCGTAGAGACCCTCCAAACAGAATTTTTTCAAATATGACATAGTCACATGTCTCCTATATTGAAATAATAATATATGTACATTTTAAAAAACAAAAGATTTCATAAACGATTTCATTTTGAATCCATACATCAATTTCCTCAATTATGGAAATAATATCTCTGTATGGCAGAAAATCTTTGTGCTGGAAACTCGAAAGCTGAAAGCTTTGACGTCATTAAATTCGGACAGCCTTTCTGTAACGGCTTTTTAAAATATAACAAAAAATAAGGCTATAGCGAAAATTTGGTTTAGTTTTTATGTTGTTCAAATAAAAAAATCACTGACACTCGGCGAAGTCGGGTAATAAAACTAATGTTGTATAATTAGAACAATGTTTATATCCATAATTAAACTATATTCGGTAGGAATAAATGCTTTAATATTTCATGATATTTTCGTACACGACACATAATCATAACGACGTGCTCATACACTGAATATATATACGTGTGTATATAGTGAATATGAGATGGAATAAATTGTTATTTTACGCATAAAGGTCAATTTCATCAAATAAATTATAAAAAATCATTATTTTGTTGTAACACTAACACATGCAGTATTTTTGTAAGCCTCTTGAAGTAATTGAGCCTTAAAACTACAATAACAACGTATACTGCTTCCGTACACCCGCCAACAGACAATTCATCTCAGTATTTAAAAGCGTCACGTGCTAAAAGAGCGTTATCATTATGTTACGAGTGACCTTAACTTCCTACGACCAAAACACGATGAGGTAATCACAATCGGATCATCCTTTAAGACAACACCCACGTAATAATTTCACTAAAATAATAATGATAACAGTTAAAGCCTTTATACCCACGATCTATATTGACTATTAAACATCGAAAACTGTTTGTTCGGGTTTTACTCTTTAATAAACAAACAGCACCGCAAATTTCCAACGGCGGTGACACGTTCACAAGTGATTATTCAATCTATTGTCACGGTAAATACACTTTGCCTAAGGTTCCCTTCTAGCTCTACCATTCTCTAGTCCCCGTACATATCGTTTCCATTTAAATAACAACAAAATAAAAAAAGAACTTATTCCCTGAGAAGAGGAATGAGAAAATAAAGCCCAAAACTGTATGAATGAAGGCATTTCAATTTTGAGAACGCATTATGATCCCACACGAAGTATTTTTTCATAACTGTCCTCCTGGGGAAAAATGTTATGAGAACCTCAAATAGAGAACATATTGCATTCTCACATTTCAGTCGTACTTCCCGATAGTTATTTTCTATATACGTGGGTTCATTTTATTTTCATGACATTTTAAATATTATTGTTACTAAAATAGCGTACGATCAAAATATTTGACGCGATTCAAATAAGTTCGAATACTGTGTACTGTTATTAAAAAAACAATATCAATTCAGTTCTGATATGAGTACGGAGTACGTAATTGTACGTAACATTCAATATCTAAACTTCACGTTAAACTATTCATATTTTCAGTACACATAATGAATTTATGCCGCAGTTCTTAAAATAATTGGTGGTGTAATGGTCAGCATAGTTGCCTTCCAATCAGTTGGTCTGGGTCCAATTCTCGACCGTGGCAATAATATATTTTTTTTATATATATGGCAGTGAGGTATGGAACTGACAAAAGAAAATGAAAGTAGACTGAATGCTCTAGAAATGAGATCTCTGAGGTGAATGTGTGGTAAAACTATGCATGATCGTATGAAAAATGTTGAGATTCGTAAAGAATGCAAACATTAAGAATGAAACGCTTAGATAGTTGTGGGCATGTGAAGCAAATTAACAAAGAAAAAAGTATAGGGAGAATGTATGACGCGAATTTTAATGGAAAAATAAGTCGGGGACGGCCTAGGAAAATATGATACAATCAAGGGAATCAAATACTTGAGTCAGGCCATGTCAGAAGTCAGAATAACGGAAGAGAATGTATGAGACGATCTATGAATGTTAATGAAGCGAGAAGTGTATGCCAAGATCGAGTTGTTTGGCGGTCAGTCCTCTATGCCCA
The DNA here is from genome assembly GCA_022606495.2 of Halesus radiatus. Lineage (NCBI taxonomy): Eukaryota > Metazoa > Arthropoda > Insecta > Trichoptera > Limnephilidae > Halesus > Halesus radiatus. The sequence goes on along the minus strand of JAHDVE020003662.1, from coordinate 2,208 downwards.
CCCCTGCGGGAAGCAGCGTGATGGATAGTTAGTTTTTTTTGTTTTAATACTGATTTTTCACGGGTTTACGCTAGTATTAAAAGGAACGCCTTGGCGTGGCCTGTTTCATACAAAACTTTATTTTGGATTTGAGGCCAAAATACTCACCTAAACCTAATGATCTTATTTTTTCATCACAAAGTATAGTAAATATCAAGTACGGATTAGAAATAATTTATTTATTTTTCTTTTACATTATCAAATATAGGCCATTAAAGGAATTGATTTTTCGCGATTTTAGAGCCACCTTTAACAATTATTTGGGGACTAAAAGTGATTTAAAAAAAGCTTTACCTTGTTTGCTTCGAAAATATAATGAAATATAAAATAAATTTAAAAAAAATATGTATTAAAATAAGCATTATGGTGGACTTTAAATTAAATTAAAAACGACCAATTTACGTTGGAACACAAATTGGCAGTATATAATTTAAAATATCGACAGGAAAATCGTTCTTTTTTTAGAGGTTTTGTTTTTATATTTTTTATTTACGTAATCATATTTACATAGCAAATATGATATTAAAAAAAAATACGATAAACCCGCAAATAATTTTCTCAGTTGCATCTTAAATTATAAAAATTGATTTTTTTTCATGGCCCATACTTAATAATTTAAAACAAAAATAATTAAAATACTTCTCATCCATACTAGATATTTACTAAACATTGAATTAAAAAAAATATATTATTCAGTTTGGATTAGTATTTTGGCCTCAAATCTAAAATTAAGTTATGTATGAAACAGGCAGCGCAGCCGTTCCTCTTAAATAATTATTAAAACATGCAGTGTGATATAAAATATTTGATGCCTGATAATTTCCATGGCAAAGCTGTTAGACTTTTGATCTGGGCTCTGAAAACCTGAGATAAAAACCGGTGATGCAAAATACGTTTTTTTTTTTTGGTTTTCATTTTAGCGGGTTGATCATTCCTATAATGCGGATATTAAGAGCTCTCTGTGGATAGAAATTTTTTTACCAGTCTCTTTCTCTATATCCTCCTTTATTTTTTTCCTCCCAAAAATGTTACACTATATCGTAAGTGCCACGGACCCCCAGCAGCAAAAATCGAATACAAAGTAAGTTTTTAAAAATGCAATTATAAATTATTTGTTTTCGGGTATTCTTATTAATGCTCACATCTCTTCAAATTTAAAGGTTATAAAATTGTGAGTTTAATTTCTTTTATAAATCAGGCCATAAAATTCATTATAAAAAATCTGAGATATTTCTTCTGATCTTTGTAATGAATACGAGAACCTTAATTAAAAGTTTTAATTTTTTTTTCGTAGGAACTTTCACTGAAATTTGATTTGAATTCATATATTTTGCAAAAATCAATTTAAAGAATTCAACGAGAATTTCTAACAATATTCGGCAACATTTGGTAGGAACATGAGATGTGTTTCTGACAGTTTTCAAATTTCAACATTCGTATTAGGTACCAAATATTACACAGGTTTATAGCTAGCTTTATGTGGAACATATTTGTACGTAATGAAACCTTTGTAAATACTGTTCAAAACAACCTTCAAATTAATATTTTAGGGGTTTATTTTTCTATATTATGTACCAAAGACGAATGTTTAATTACAATGAAAATACCGAGAATTCTCTTTTTTTCCTCTTTATTTCTTTCACTTATTACGTTATTTCGACATCATATAACTCTAACTTCGTACCTACCACCCTCGAGGACCTTTTTAACCTAGTTTTTTTTCTGATAATATTTTCTACTTTCCCTTGAATAATCCATATTATGTTAAAACCGCTCCTTTGTTACGCTTTATAATTGAAAGGCATTAATATTGTAGAAAAATCTACTAAAAAAAGTTAGCAGGTAGTTATTTAACTGTATATAATTGAAAAAGTATATAATACTTGTAATCGTGGTATTTGTTTCCGTCCCATGAATCGAAGTAATTGAGTTATAAAATTTGAAACTTTAAGTTTGTCAAATATGTTTTTATTTTATATAGATGCATATATTTTGTAACTTAACCTTAACTGTAAATTTAGTGTAAGGATTTGAATAATAATCTCCGTACAGTCAAACTACTGAAAAGTATTTTTTTATTAATTGATAAACTAAAGTTTTGAGACAAGATTTTTGTGCATAGCGCAAAGGGTGACAATTAGCCTGAAACACTCATCCAAATTGAAAAAA